>QNGE01006192.1:20073-34246 GCA_008508345.1 Paragonimus westermani | reverse complement strand
ACTGGATCCGGGTAGATTGGGCTTCCAGCCTCGAACCCGTGTTCGAATCGCTGAATTTTACAGTACTGTTGTTCAAACGCCTACTTCGGAAGAACGCTTTCCCCTGGTGCATCTGCGTTGTCCGAAAGTTGGCCCACGAGTGTTACGGGCATTCAAAGTAAAGTCGGCCAGCTTGCACGTTACACTTAACGCGTTCATTTTTCGTGGGTACGAAGGAACAAACATTCTCCCTCCGAATTAGTTTACAGTGTCATTGCACCTTCTGAGGGAATTGACCCAACCTTGGACGCATTCAGACCCAGATATGGATTCTAGCTCACGTTTACAACACGTGTCCAGCCTTCGCTTCACACCAACCTATCAACAATGGCGTCGGCAACGAATATTCCGGGGCTCGCTTAAGAGCATTTTTCTTGGTGGGAAACGATCGTTCAGGCTGGACATGTGTTGTGAAAGTGAAGTGCAATCCATACCTGGGTTTGAATGTGTCGGGGGTTGGGTCAACTTCCGTAGGAATTACAAAGTGGTACGGCGAACGAATTCGATGATAGCACAGCCGATGTGCTTTGACGGTAGATCGGATTCCAAGGAGATTGAGTAGTATACGGTTATCGAGGTTGTTAGTTGCCGGTGAAAGCGCTCGACTGAACCATTACCACACGGACGGTATGCTATTGTTTTAATGTGTGAACAACCTAATAACCACATGAAGCTACGAAAAAGGAAAGACCGAAACTGGGTGTTTGTAGGTGGCACACCAAAAATAGCGATCCAATGCTCCAAGCGAGTTTTAGTAACTGTCTCCGTCAAAACATCTCTGATGAGTACAGCCAGAGACCAACGGTCAGTATGTATGTACAGTCGTTTGCGGGTGGTAGTGGTCCAAGGATTTCCAGGTGTACATGGGAAAAACGGGCATCATGCTGGGAGAATTTGCCAGGTGTGATAACCGTTTGCTTGTACATTTTACTCCTTTGGCACTCGGTCCATTAGTGTGACCAGAGGCGAACGTGTTTGTTCATAGAAGGCCAAACAAGACGTTGTGCAATCAACTTCAGCGTACTGCACTTTCCGGGGTGAGACAAACAGCGAAAATGCTTAAAAACTGTACGCGGATAAAAAAAGTGGGATAAAAGGTGTAGGTGTACTCGTTGAAATATAGCACAGAATGTCACCAGTTTACGTCAGTAGAGGGACGGTAGACAACTTGAAGGACTTACTAGTGGAAACGCCCATCATGTCCTCATTGCACTGCTGAGTAGTGGTCATTTTAGTCAAATGGAGGAATGGTGGCGATTGGACTAAGTGAACGTCAGGCCGTGGTAATGCATCAGTAATAATATTGGCGTCACCACTGTGGTTGAATCTCTCATAAGGTTTCACTCCAGGTGCGGTGAGTTACCCAAATAGCAATAATTCAGAAGACAACGAACAGCGCAATACTATGTATATTGCCACGACCGGGAAAAAATAAATCGTACGGCCAGCAGACGTCCTGCGTATAGCGCGTGGAACGGAAAAGTGAAGAAACTCCAATTAGTGGAAATGGGACATACCATTGGGCTGAACAAACATGCGCCGATCGGAAGTGTCAAATTTCACAAAATACCAACAAAAGCTAAGCCATTCTAAGAGGTCGCTACAGAGCTCCCCCAGACTACTAAGGTAAACGGGAGCCTTCGTTACACAATAGGTGTGCAATAATGGGGTAACTAATATGTAACGCCCATTGCTAGGCAAATGTCCATTTGGTAAGAAGCACAGGGGAATAACAGAGGGAATAGTCAATAAGAATGCGCTGGTTGAGTCCGTTGTTTAAATTATTTAAGTTATTTAGTCTTTGGTGCATGTCTATTGCAGCGGGCTACCTAACCCTAAAAGACTCCCGAGTGAGAAAAAAAGGGAGGTAGGTTTACCCAGTGCTGAACGATAGCCTTCCGGAGTTGTCCGTCCATTGCACCAAGTCCACGTATTCTAAAACTGAACGGACGGTGAAATACCTGTGCCAAGTAAAAAAGACAAGCTCACCGTGTTGACGAACCGTTCGCTAGCCATATACCACTGGAGACCTGGTACCTTTCCATTTATTGACTATCGCTTTGCGTTCGAAAAGAACTCGGAGAAATGTGTTAGTATATGCAGAGGAAAAAAATGACTTCATTACAGTCACAGGACAGTTGTTACACAGGAACGTATTAAATGTAGGAAACAATAACGTATTCAGCTAACCTTACAGGCATTCGGATGCGTCTACCATGTCGGTCACACAATGGAGGGGAAGGTGCAGGGTTGATGTCCGATGTGTTTGGTGTATGTTCGGGACAGGACGGCGAAGCTGCAGGGTGGGTAAGACATTGGTGTTATCTTCCTCAAGAAAGGTGGGTTTGACCCGATCAATTGAAACGACGCCACGCCTACTATCACGCTCGACGGTAAAAGATTTATCGCTTCGTTGCAACACACGGAAAGGACCTGTATACGGGGGATGCAGAGGCCTGCGAGAGCCCTCTGCGCGTATGAAGACGTGGGAACAATAAGAAAGCTTCTCGTGCAAATGCACTGATGACGACCAACCTCGTGGTTGAACTGGACGTAACTGTCGCATGTGGTTCTCTAAGTGTGCAACATACTTTCCGTAACCGACAGGTTTGGGTGTGGAAGGAGACACTAACTCGTGGGGTAAACGTAAGGCACAACCGTAGGCGAGCTGAACTGGTGTGGCTTTCAAGTCCACCTTGACGGTGTTACGGTGCCCAAGGAGGACTAGGGGTAAAGCCTCTTGCCAGGTGGAGTTCCAATGAGCACAGAGGGCCACTTTCAACTGACGTGGAAAGCGTTCTACCATCCTGTCAGACTCTGAGTAATAGGCGGTAGTGCGTATGTGTCTGCACCGAAGGGTATTCAAGAGATCTGTAAAAGATCCTTCAAAATGAGAATCATGATCAGTAGTCATGACTGCAGGACAACCAAACTGAGCTACCCAATGTTCCAAAAAGGCGCAAACCACCGTTTCAGACGCGCAGTCAGGGAGTGGGATTGACTCTGGCCACCTAGTAAAACGGTCGACACAAGTCAAGAGGAAGGTAAAGCCGTTAGAAGGTCGTAACGGTCCGCCAAGGTCGACGTGCACGTGATGAAGACGTGCGTCAGGTGTAGGAAAGACACCGACAGGGCTTTTGGTGTGTTATGAACTTTGGAACGTTGACACTGCAGACAGCATCGGACCCAATTACGGACGTCGTGGGTTACTTTAGGCCATACAAAACGTTCAGTGATAAGCTTCACGGAATCACGTATGCCAGGGTACCATAGTTTATGCAGTGCGTTGAACACTGCACGACGAAACGACAAGGGCACTATAGGCCTAGGTGCGCTTTGAAAAACATCGCACAGGATGGTGCCCTCAGAGGAAGTCAAAGGAACGGGTCGTATTTTCAGGGGGCTTTTTCGACGAAGATGCTCTATCTCCGAGTCGCCTACTTGAGAAGCGGCCATGTCGGCCAAATCTAGAGCACTAGTCATAGAATTGCTTACCTGATATACACGTGACAGCGTCAGCGACAGAATTGAGGACGTCTGAGATATGACGTATATCTGTCGTAAACTGAGAGATATAACCCAAGTACCTGATTTCTCTAGGAGAATACCTGTCTGACGATGAATTTAACGAATACACCAATAGCTTATGATCAGTGTAGACCGTGAATTGTCGGCCTTCAACTGCTTGCCGGAATTGGCGTATTGCGAGGTAAATTGCAAGCAATTCTCTCCCCAACGTGCTATAGCGACACTCGGTAGGCTTCAACCGCCCAGAAGAGGATGCTAGCGGTTGCCACTGATCTTCGACGAACTGCTGTAATACGGCGTCAACGGCTGTATCGAAAGCGTTGGTTACAATCGACAACTCTGCACTAGGGTCAGGATGAACAAACAGGGCTATTTTGGAGATTATTATGAACCTCGTGGATTGACAATTGATGCAAAATCACTAACGCCCAGCGTTCACGATAACCCGGCTTAGCTACGACGGTTGCACTAACGATATGCGTTATCACGGACTATACGACGACGCACGAACTACCGCAAATGAAGAAGACAGGAAGACGGAACCTTCAGCCAAGGTTATATTTGATCTCAATCAAAACGTGTTCAAATACACTGGAAAACTCCACCGTATTTATATTGTTCAAGTGGAGGCTCATACAGTGTGGAGGCTCATACAGTGGTGAAGAAGAAACAACATTTTCAAGTTAATTGTGGCATTATACCAACAGAGATAGCCTCTTTAAGCTCTTTAAAGGCAAGGACGCTAATCTCTCGATTTTTTTGGGAACCAAATACAATGGTGAGGCTCAAGAATCGTCGGAAGGGCGAACTATCCCGAGCTCTAGCATGTGTTCGAACTCTGCCCTAGCGAGTTTGAGCCTCTCAGGGGCCAACCTGTGAGGCGTAGCCGATATGGGCGGGCCTTTGGTTCTAATGTGATGTGTGACATTGGAGGTCAGCGAGCAGTGCGTTTGATATCGGGACCAATTATAGGAACTGTTGAAAAGATTCCGCAAAAGACGGTAAGGCAGCCGGTGCTGCGTAAAGAGGACTGATGATTGCGAGAGTCGTGCGATTGCCGTCGGTGCTCAATCGTTTAACGGCGTCTATTAGTTTCCGGCGTCGCGTCTCGACTAAAAGGTCGGAATGCCGGAAGAAGTGGATGCCGTTGATGGCAAACGGAACGGTGGCAACGACGAAAATCCGACGGAAGTTTCGTTGGGGACCCAAATCTAACGTCAGCGAACGTTGACCAAAAGTCTGGATAACAGTGCCATTGGCGGCACGGAGATAAGGAACGCCTTGGGAGGGGGTCCGTGGGACTACGCGAAACTGCGCTCCTGTGTCCACCAGGAATGCGGTCCTCGTGGATAGGTTCCAAACGAACAGGCGATTGGGGGTGGATGTGCCGGCGACGTCAGTCGCCGTTACGCTTCGGCGATCCGGTTCTCCTGAAGTGGGGAAGGGAAAGAGCAAGGCGTGGCACACTTGATAGCCTTAGCACCGTACGGGTCATGATACCAGCAGAAGCTTTTATTGGGTCGTGAATTACGTCGACGTGGCGACCTTCCGGTACGACGACGTCGTGGGGACCGATTTCAGAAATGGCCAATCGTCACTTCGTCTAAGTTCCTGCACAAAACGGCTACTTCTGCCAATAATGCCCTGACATCTGTAAGGCGGTTGGGTGTGATCCTACAGGCTGTTCCGTGGCTGATGTGGTAGGGTTGGCAGTTACTCTGAAGCCACTGAAATTGTGCAAGAATGGTTAAAAACGCTCGACCACTTGGTCAGCGATCTCGGCGGCTTCTGAGAGCGGTTGCGAGCGGGCTACGGACACAATAGCCTAGGCTGTCCCCGGCAGCCTCAGCATCCATAGCTCTCGTAGCAGTGACTCGTCCATGTGGGAGCCGCCGAGGAGCTATTGCATTTCACGAAGCAACGTAGAGGAGGCTCCTGTCGCCCAGCCGTAAGCCACTGAATAGCTGCTGCAAGCAGATCTCAGAAGGAGTTACCCGCTTGATTACGGCCTCCTTAAGGGTGTTGTAACGATGTTCCGCAGGCTCAATAAAGAGGACGTCACACAGTTGCATTGTGAATTTCTTTGGAAGCCTAGACATCAACTGACTGAACTTCGCCTGATCGGACACAATTCGGTTGTTGACGAACTCAGTCTCAAGACAGACAAACCACAGTAGCGGGTCCATCTCCAGAAATGGGGGATCTGTTAAGGTAACCGCGGCGACAGTATGCGAATCTAGTGGCTTGGTGTCTTCGCTAGACGTGGCAACGCCCGATAGTTTGCAGTACGTAAGAAAAGGAGTGTAAAAAGTGCCACTAAATGAGAAGATTCAACCAGACCTAGCATTTCACCAATGACAATCCAGTCAGTAAAAAAATTGGCGCAATACCGTAAAAAGTATGATAATAGTTTACAAGGAATTCACTCACCAAAATACGAGAATAAAATAGGGTGGGTTGCCGAATACGATAATACTTTCGTCGGGCCCACCAGTTTGTGGGTGATTCTCCCACAAAGTTTCACTCCAGGTACGGTGAGTTACCCAAATAGCAATAATTCAGAAGACAACGAACAGCGCAATACTATGTATATTGCCACGACCGGGAAAAAAATAAATCGTACAGCCAGCAGGCGTCCTGCGTATAGCGCGTGGAACGGAAAAGTGAAGAAACTCCAATTAGTGGAAATGGGACATACCATTGGGCTGAACAAACATGCGCCGATCGGAAGTGTCAAATTTCACAAAATACCAACAAAAGCTAAGCCATTCTAAGAGGTCGCCACACCACGTAGGTTTCGGGTGTCCGTGGTGATTCGGTAGATGTAGTCCAAATGTCTGATTTCTCGCGGGGAATACCGGTCAGGTTTGGCGTGAAAAGCGACTGGTTTGCACAACATAATGTCAGCCTCCCAGAAGGTGTCGAAAGTGACGGATCGCCATATGAATAGCCAGCAGTTTGCGTTCACAGGCGCTATACTTGATCTCTGCTGGTTGTAGCTTTTGACAGAAAAAGACCAATGATTGTCGCTCTAACACTTCGCCAACGGTGGCGTTTGATGCATTTGTGGTGAGAAGGAGACGGGCGTTTGGATCCAAACCAACGAAGCACATTGTAGTGGTGTGATATAAGGCTCCCTTTGCCGCTGAGGACGCTACTTTGGCTTCGGGTGAGGGTTCAGTGGACCTGCGTTTTGAGTCATCCAGGCCGGTCAGTGGTTTCAAGATGTTCGCGCAGTTGGGGATGAAACGCCGATAATAGTTGAGTATGCTGAGGAATCATCGGAGTTGGGTCATCGTAGTGGGAATTGGTAACGTTGAGATAGACTCAACTTTATTTGGCAGAGGTGTGATGCCAGATCGATGTGATGTCCCGGGAAATCCAATGAAGTAACCCCAAATATATACTTATCGGTGTTGATTTTAACGTCATTACGCAAAGTGATCGTAAACGGCACGAAGGTGAGACAAATGTTCCTCATTCGAGCGGCTAACGATCAAGACATCGTCCACGTAGGCTTAAACGGAAGGGAGTCCACACAGTGCTTCCTCCATGAATCGCTGAAGTGCTTGAGTCGCATTATGACGCCTGAAGGGCATCCTTGTGAACTCGAGGGGTCCAAAAGGTGACTGTTTTCGAGATGTTCTCTTCGGCAACCGAGGTGTGATAATGGGCGGGTACTATGTTCATTTTAGGGAACTTATTAGCACCAGCGAGTCCTAAAGAAGAATCCTGTCCGGGTTTGTACAGTGGTTGAGTGTGGTAATCACAGTGAGGTCTCCAATCGTCCAGAGACTTTTTGGGGACTATGTGCAGTGGTTTCGCTGAAGACCTGTTTGAAAGTCGAATTGTGCCCAGCTGAAGCACATGTTCGAATTCAGCCTTGGCTACTTTCAGTTTTGATAAGAGCGGCGTGGACGAAAGAACACCGGAGTACCGCGTGTTGTGATGTTATGCACCACATTGTGCTTAACCGTCTGTCTATGAGTACGGCCGAGTTAATGATGGAAAGTCTTTCACCAATGCTGCGAACAAAAATGTTGATGGAAGAGCGGGTTGGGCAATCGATTGAGCGTCGTTTACTGTGCAGACGGTAGTGTTATCCATCAGCTCACATCTCTTGACGTAACCAGAAAGGTTGAAATATGTCAGGGAGTTAGTACCGATGAGTGGCGTCTGAACGTCGGCATGCAGGAATATCCCTTGAAAACGTTGCTGGAGACTAAGGTCGGCAGCGATTGAGTGTTCCCCGAATGTTTGGATGCGACTCTGGCTCGCGGCCTGCAAAGTTTACTGGACAGGTTGGAGTTGATCATTTGGTTGCGATGAAAAGACACTATGCTCGGTTCCGGTATCCAGAAGGAACCGCAAGCCGGTCGATCGATCCTTGATGTAAAATAGGCGACTAGTACCTGCTGAGCCAGCGGCAGACGTCGCTGTTACTGGTTGGCCTGCCGGTTTGAAGTTGATAGGTGGCGAGTTCGGAATGTGCACGGCTGGGTGCACTTCTTCGCGTTGTGCCAAAAATTTTGGTTACCAACACCAACTTGATCGGCCACGAGAGATAGTACACGGCTCTTGTGTGTTTTTTCAGCTCGTTGATCTGCATAGTCATACTGTCCATACGGTGGCACATCTCTCAAAAGTTTTAGACTATCATCAATTGTTGGGACTGAGGAGGATGACGTGGGAACAGTTATGATTGCGGCGCAGACCGATTGTGGCGGAAAGGTTTCTTATACCCTATCAGCAAGGGTTGCCAGTCTATCGACTGGGCTGTCCTCAACCACAGAAGCCAAAATGTGTTGTACCACCGATTGCAGCCTTTCGGCCCACAACTGCTTTAAGGTGACATAATCGAGCTTTCGCGAGCCCAAAAGGCCTCTTATGTAACGTAACAATTGGGATAGGGACCGATTGCAGAGCTGGACTGAACTAAACAACTCAGGTAACCGTTTAGCTTCTGATCTTCCACTCCGTTTTATTATCGCGTCCTTTAACAGAGCGTGTGGGAAATCGGATGGGACTGATTCTCCCATACCTTCCACTTCTGCTGCGGCATGAAAATAAGGGGATTGTACTACGTATGAAAATCTTATTCTCTGGTGTTATCCCCCTGGTGTTAAAGACGGCTTCAATCTGATGGAGCCACATTCGAGGATTTTGGGTGATGTATTCTGGCAATTTTAAGGCATTACCGTGTTCGGTTTCAATGTCAATGTCCACCGTGCCGTCAAGCATTGTTACCAATACCAAAAATGGTTAAAGTAATGTCCGAATAAAGGTAAAATTGCTCGCCAGTCATGTAGTGGCCTAACCAATCAAATGACAATAATGACCAGTATACAGTAACACCAGAGAAGAGGTGTAACGGTAACGGATAAGTGCGAAAGGTATGCGCACAAATAAAACAGATGTATTGAGAAAAAAGAACCTACTCACTGACGAGCCAAGGCCCGTTGAATTGGATAGGCCACTACATCAGAGGAAGACAATGCCAGAGAGTAGGCTCGGACGTCGACTGATAAATAATTCCACACGCGGCATGGGATGTCGAGTGTCAGTAGGTCAACAGATACGCGGGGTTAAAATATTCACCGTGCCATTATTTCACCAGCCAAAAATTTCACACAGAGGGGGAATTCTTTTGTGTGGATTTTTGGCTGTCTTAAGACAGAGGTGGTATACGGAAACTATCGTTTTTACTTGTTACCAGTTAAATTCAAACAAGTATACGGATGTAGTTAAGAAAACAGTATATATGGTGTACAAAAATGAGTAGCGAAATATAACCGTGCTTTGTGGACACTACAGGACCAACAGAAGCGGCCGAAGCGTCTCACAGGGACACTCGCATACGCCCAGGCTGTGATGAACTTGCCGCTACCCTCCAAGAAGGCTCACGAAGCCGTCATCTACGCACTCACCCTCGCTACGAGGCTGCCTTTCGAAGCTGTTCCTTGTGCTGTCTCTTTCTGGGGCGTAGTGACCACACATCACTGGCTTTTGATCTTATCTGTTGATGGCTCCAAAATGCTATAACAAAGACTTCATTCCGAAATTTCCAGAAGAAAGGCTTTAACGCACCAAGGACACTCTTAAGTATACTCATCCTCGTATCTTACTCAGTGAACTCAAACTACCCTTTTAGAGCCGCCATTTTAGAAGCTGATGATGACATTTGTTCCTCGCAAACTATGGAAGTCCTCCTCTTGTGGACCGCTCCAGCGGAACATATGTCGCCTTCTTGATGTACGTTCTCGTGTACTCTCTAAGCAGAAGCTAAAAGGCAAACCGGAAGATCTAGTAGCATTTCGCTCTGCATAAAACGGGTGCAAGCGGGGAATGCGTCAACACACCCAGCGGGTGCAGTCAGAGATCCTACCGGTAGCCCGCAAAAATACGAATTTTATTTTCAAGTGCATGCGCCACCAGAGAAAAACCAAGCTCTTCGGCGTTTCCTCTGCAGCTTCTCGATGGAGAAACCTCATCCAACCCTCAAGTGGTTGCTGGGGTGTTCAGAGAATACTATTCAGCAGTCTACAGTGTGGTTCCGCCAAACTGGCATCCGATTCTCTCCTGGAAGAAACTTACAATACCCACTTCTAATAACTGACGACGTTCAGGATCTCTTTTAAGATTAATCTTCATAGTGCAATGGAACTAGACGTGATCCGTTCCTGGATCCCCAAAGAAGTGGTCCTTGCTTTGATGGTGTCCCTCCATAAGAGGCCACTGCCACCTATATTTGAGGCAGACGATCGCCAATAGCCTGCTAGTTATCGGCCGATCAACCTCATCAACATCTCATGCAAGATAATGGAGCGTCTGTTAAAGTGCACCATCCTCGAGCACTTGTTCTCAAGCACTTCTCACCAGCATCGCTTTCTTCCTAATCGGTCATGCTTAACGAATATGTTAGTCTTTATGGATAGCCTGACAGATGCCAAAGGTAACGGCCACATCTCGTATGCTATCTTCTTCGACTTTGCTAAATCTTCTGACCGTGTCCAACACGGTCCTGTTGTACATAAACTAGAAGCTTATGGAATTCAAGTAGAGGTTCTGCGCTTTCTTGCTAACAGAACTTTGAGAGTAAAAACCGGACCTCTCTTCCCCGATCTCCGCTGGAGTTCCTCAAAGATCCGCACTTGGTTCGTTGTTGTTTCTGATATACACTAATGACCTTTCCTACCATATTTCTAGCAACGCTTATGATTTAAAAATCTGGAACGCGTGTGATTCCAGTGCATTGCAGATTGACCTTAGTAATTGCTGGTCGGATGACTGGAGTCTCCCTCTAAACGACAACATATATTTCACTCGGAGGAGACTTCGTGAGCCAATTCGTGATACACTGTGCACATAGTATAGTGAATATCACGGAATCTGACTCTAAAGTGGGCCTAGGGATTTGGTTGTTGTCTGGTTTATCTTTCTCTTATCACCACCAGATGGCCGCCAAAAAGAGATTTGAGACTCTTTGGATGATAGTCTGAACCTTCCCCTCCATAGACATACCTTTCAAATGTTTGAGTGTGCTGATCGAGTCGTATACACCGGCTTGAAGAAGAACATACTGGCTATTGAACGTGTCCAGCGAGTAGGCACCAAAATGGTCATTGGCTTGCGGCATTTATCTTGCGTGTCTCTTCTTGAAATTCTTGATCTCTATCCGCTTAAATTTTGAAGACTGCGGTAACTTAATCCTTACACGCTTTTTCTTTAGCGCAAGACTCGTGGAGTAGTTCTTTACCTTAGCAGCTGATAACAGTCGAGGTGGTCATGACAAGAAGCTTCGACCCCGGATCTTCCCAAGGCAATAGTCTTCTTATAGGGTTGTCAACCACCGGAACGGCTTTCCATTAGAGGTTTTTAGCCGCTCCTCTAAGGATCGTTTTGAAGTGTAATTAGATTCCCATCTACTTGAGAAATTGTTAGATTAGTACTTAACTCTCTTCTTGGTACCCTGTTGTAACGAATGGTTCCGATAAGAATAACCGAGAGAGTGAAAAGACAACGCCGGATAGGAAGGCTTTAATCAACCAGAAAATGTAGCATGTGGTCTATAATGTAATGAACGGAAGGGTCGATTAGAATAACGATATGTGAGGGAATCAGTTGGATAGGGAAGGGGAAGATACGGTGTAGGAACAAAACATGACATTCTCCCCCGCCGTGAAAAAAGCAGAGATTTTTCCGCATACGGGACAACTTGAAAAATATGCGTCGTTTGGCGCTTACGCGGCAAAAGAAGTTAGAACCCATCAATCGAAAAGTTGAACGAAGAGATCAGAGGCGAGAGAAAAAGGCCTTACGCGTGGCCCGAGTTGAGCGCACAGTGGAGCAAGAATTATTAGACCGTTTACGCACATCAATTTCCCAAAAAGAAATCTATAATATCGACCAGTCTGCATTTGAAAACGCCCTATCCGCAGAAGAGGTAGAGGAAGATATAGAAGATACATCTGAAGTGGAAACAAGTGAAGATGAGTTGGTGTACACTTCCGCGTCAGAAGAAGAAATTGAAGACTTAGTCGAAACCGAGACCAATCTAATATTAGCTGAACACTCGAAACGTAGGAAAATATCCATTAAATATGAGAGTGGGGATGATGATTGACATTGATTCTTGTTTTAATTGTATATAAACTTTGTCGTATTCGCGGTTTTCCTTCATGCCCTGGTGTTTTGATGGTGATAGTACTTCACTTGCGTTAACAAACTAACCACACGATAGACGCGTATATTTCTTGCACACACCATGTGTTTTACAACTTCTAGCTGGTGTTGTGCTGTACATTTTTGAAAATCTCACTTACCGGGGTTGGCGTTGAAATGTCTTACGTCAGCCAAGTAGGTTCTGTTGATTCCTGAATTTCAACCGGATTGCACTTGAAAATGTTCAACAGGTCTATAAACACCCACAAACTATATGTGTACGCATTGGTTTGGCGGTCAGAATCGAACGGTTTACAGCCGATGTATAGTGGCTAACTGGGCATGTGCTCGATCCGGTTGACTTTCTCTGGTGTCTTGTTCGCTTTCTCGTACTCATCTATAGATAGTTTGTAGTGTAGTGTACAAGTGAGTATGTGTTCGATCCTCGTCCACTAACAATCGGAAACGTCTTTCCTGAAGAGCAATCGGAATGTACTCTTGACAGACATCGAGCTGAAACAACGCAGTAGGGATTGGGAATAAGCCGTATATTTCCAGTAATGTTTGGAAACGCGATAAGCAGTCATTCCTAGCCTAGTCTGAGACCAACGGCAGCAACAAAGGGAAGAGAGAGAGAGAGGAAGCGCGACGTGGGCTCCAGTCCACTCGGCTGCAGTCAAAAGCGCGCCAGGCGAGAAGTGCGTTAAACAACGCTCGAAAAGATCCAGGTTAAACGACCTTGAGGAGTGGAATAATAGAGGGGTCGTTAGCAAAAGGGCAAGCATTCGCTATGTGCAATTAGTTGTACGACTGAAGAGAGTGGCATTGAGTTCGTACTAGACCTCGTATAGCAGACGTACACAGAATCATGTGTACAGAACAGACAGGCGGGGAAACACGGTGGCAGTCGAGATCCTTCGAGAAGCCACACGATCGCTGGTCACTACAGGAGTATGCACTCGTAGAGATGCAGCCAAATACTTCCATACGTAAACCATGCGATACCGGCCTACTGTTTTCCTGGAATTCATTCGGTGCGACTGCATTTGTGCCATCTGTTTGGGCTTGGGCGGTTTTGTGTTGTTTCAGATTATATATTCAACAATTTTCTAAGAAGGAACGTCATAGGGACCGACCAAATTCCAGACGATCGTTAAATTGCCACCCAATGGAGGTGCTTTCTCTAATTAAGGCGTGTAAATCACAAAACATGATACTATCTTCATCACATTTGAATTGCTCTCCGCTGTGATTTTATGCCAGTTTACTAGGCACAGTGCCTGTAATAAGCGGGCAGAATTTTCATCATGCTGCAAGTCTGTTGGTTACATTTCTGTCTTGCGACACTGCCATTGTTATGCCGTATTCGCCTCGAACTGATTTCGGCCGGACTACGAGAAGAGAGCACGTAGTCGCAGAATTTATTGTTCAAGGCAAAGGTGTGGGTTGGAAGCCGTTGTTTGTTTTCTAGAAAAACCGTGCTGTTTTGGGCCACTTTGAACGTTTCTTGAAAACGGCGAAGAAAGTAACGGGAAAACGATGGCAAGCAAGACGATTGGTGATACGAGCGGAAGCGCGTACATGATTGCGGTGCGTGTATGCATGAGGATGTCACGCTGTAAAAGTTGGGAAAATCAGCTGTGCAGTCGGTCAATTGGGAATGTTCCCGTGCCACGGCAGAAGAGAAGCGATTCACAAGAACGTGGTTGAACGCTAACGGTCGCAAAGTGTGCATGATGAAAAGATCTTTTTGAGCTGGTTGATCATATCGCTGTTTCCGTCACGGTGAGACTGGACCTTGACGTGGTGTGACGGCTTGCGCATCTCTATGACCTTTTGGGCTAAACTGGACAGAGTTACTCATACCAGGCAGGCCAACAGGTAGAGGTCTGACAAACCACAGTCTCCTGGTCCTCCAGGTTGGGGGTTGGAAGATGGTTGGCAT
>QNGE01006191.1:0-34248 GCA_008508345.1 Paragonimus westermani | reverse complement strand
GCGGAAGCAGCAAAATGCAACCGATTGATAATTTTGATGCAACAAGGGGGTGGTTAAAGATACATACATATGGTTAGAAAAAGTCTACAGAAAACAAACAAGAGTTAAAATACTGTGCAAAAAGTACCCGTTGCATTCTTACCAACATAGTGAAAGGTCAGTCGCCAACTGTTTCTGACCGCATAAGGAGGGATCCAGTCGATGTATTGCGATAGCTTCCGCAATATTGAGAGCCTGCTTTAGCTTGGGTCTAAAGAACACTCTGAAAGCCGTTCTAGGGTCCACTGAGTGGCCGGTCTGTAGAAGGTGTTTTGTAATGCCACTGACGGCACAACCGACCCCCGAATTCAAAAGCCATTTCGGCATGTGTTCGTTGATACGTGTGCCAAGGTGCCTCCTGGTTCTGCCGACGTATCTGCTTCCACAGACACAATCAAACGTGTATACAATATTGGATTGGGTGAAAAGAGGCACCACGTCCTTTCTAGGTGTAGTTGGAACACGGGTGGTTTCATCCACGCAGACCAGTCGGGCGGCGTTGTATGTGCGCTTGAGTGCTGCATCTAAACGGTGTTCGATCAGGGCTGAAACATGATCACCTTTAAAAGGAAGGGTTAGATAGGCAGGCTTGCGAGGAACAGTAATGGTTGTAACCCGCGTTGTTTGTGGAGTGGAGTACTTTTCAATAAACCTTTTGGGATAACCATTTTCTATAAGAGTCTCGTGCAGCAACATCAGTTCACTTTCCAGCTCATCCTCCGTCGCAATACGTCGAACTCTGTGAAACAAAGTCCAAACGAAGCCACGTTTTTGAGCAATAGGTGTGAAACTCTCAAAGTGCATATATTGTCCTGTCCACGTGGACTTGCGGTAGACACCTCTGGAAAGTGACCCATCCTCGCGTCTTTTCAAAATAACGTCTATGAATGATATCCTCTCATTTTGTTCAAATTCAAGGGTAAACGTTAGTTTGTTATGTAGACTATTGATCAGCTCATGAAACGTTGTTACTTACCAGCGGCCGTCGAATACAGCAAAAGTATCGTCTACGTATCGTTTATACAACAACGTGCTAGCACTTTTCTTGATTCAGTTGTTTCAGCGTGTGTAAACGACGAAGACCAATCCTTTGCACTAGAGTTTTGACATCCATTATTCTTCGCCGACTCACTGCACTTCCGGAGGCGGACATTATGGAAGAACACCGATGGTTCGTCTTGGGCGAGGATGTGTTGATCGAATTTTCAATTCGCCAAATTTTGGAGCAGCTGATCGCCAACCAATAGCTGGCATATTTCTCGACTACAAAGGTGTGTGCGATCGATGTACACTTTTAGAGTTGCTTGAACGCAGGAGTGTACCGACTAAGCATGTGACCGGCTTGTGTACTCGGGAAGCTGTATCAACGGCGGCAGTGGTGTAGGGAATGAAATAGGGGCACGTATCTCTAAGGCTGGGACGGTGTTAGTTAATCTGGGATATCTGACGACAGAGGTGTCTCTCTGAGGCCTAAGGGTCGCGTACGTAAGGCGGTAGTGAAAGCTCTATTAGTTTACGGCAGCGAAATCTGGTTGTTCAGGGTGGAAAATATGAACTGTCTTCAGGTATTTGACCACTGTTGTTAGTGTTCGATCGCTCGCATCGGGTGGCAACATCGAGGAGGTTTAGAAGCGGGTATTTCGTAGTGGTTATCAGACGAGTTCTTTTATTCCATCGTTACATTTGAACAGACTTAGATAGCCAGGCCGGGTGCTCGAGACAGCAGCTATGCGCCTACCGCATTGAACATTGCCGATACTGCGGCTGACTGGCGCAAGGTGTGAGGTAGGCAGATGAGGACCTGGCGAGAAGTGAAGTCGTTCACTAAGTGACTGATCACTGTAGGTCAGGCCTCTCTCCAGGGCTGGAGACCTCATGAGTTCCAGAATCAGTGGCTTGAGATGTTAGGTGAGATGGCGGCTAGCCAAGTGCACTGGTGTAAATATTGTTGTTTGGCCGAGTTGTCTGTGAAGTGAGTACATTTAATGACACGGGGCACTGAAAGTTGTAAGGAAGCTGCCTTGCTGACGAAGCCTTACTTTCACTTATAACTCGGTGGTGCTGAATGTCTAAACATAGACGTAGCTATTTTTAGTAGTTAGGTCCCTTCTCATCCTCTTTTTTCTTCTCCCTGCACAGGGCTTGATTTTTTCATCATTGCGTAACACTTAAGCATCAGTGGATACCACTGGTGTGTCATTGTGCATGAAGATAACGACGATCTATCGTTTTGTGAGAAAACTTCGTGATGACACAATCGGCCAGAGAAGTGTCGTATTTTCACTTTTACCGTTTGTACTCATCGCCACGTACTGGTTCCTAGCCCGGCGTTATTTTTCAAACTCGGAAGCGTTTACATAGACGTTTATCAACAGTCATATATTATCGATTGTGGAGCGTGGTGACCAAAACGCTGGGTGGATAGAAACGAGCGCCTTGACGTACAGTGTGTACCTCCTTGTGCCAGCTAGTCTTACCATGGTTACAGTGGTGTGTTAAGGTTGTTGGCTAACCCGGTTCGGTTAGGTGGTCCATTTTTTTCGGCGGGCGTTTGATTGCACATTTGTTGGATGTTCGGTACCTTCTTTATCACAGGCAGTCCGTTTGAGACTATGGACACATACTTGGACAGCACCACTTCGTCAGCTTGTAGTGGTGCTGATGAGGTATCGGCGAGATTTGTTAGGACACCTGTTACTCTTGTTAACTTGCACCGTCTGTGGTGTCGAAAGGTTTTCCGGTTGTCATAAGAAGGAGTGTATGCAACCCGTGTGTCCCGTATTTTGGCCTGCGTTTCGGAGAGTTAGCTCGTTCATTTCTATTCGTACTGTTCACGGGTTTGACCAGAATGTTTTGTTGCTTGTTCCACCGCTCTTCCTAACAGTGACGCATATCTGGTAAGGTAAATTTGTCATAAAAGGGGTGAAATGGAAGGCCTAGTGGAAATGCCAAAATTGTTCTGGCTTGTTCGTGACGAAGGTATCAGCAGACTACTTATGATAGATATTCGTTGTCTCAGCCAAATAGCTGACATCGGGTGAGATGATCGCGTGGTAAACACAACTGTTTACCAGTGTGCACTTCGGAAAATCGGCTATGCGATCAGGTGATCAAATAATCTAACTGCGTAGCCTATGGTGGTTGAGTCGTGCTGCGCGTACCAGGTGAGCGTTCTCCTTACCGGACTTTGCTTACTAAGTCCATCAACAACTAAGTAAAGCCGCGTACTGGTCAGAATTCCACTTGGCTACAGGATGCAAAACCTCTGTTTACTCCATTGAGCCAATTGGATAAGTGTCGCTTGCTCAGTTGGTATCCTGGTGCTCACCACAATCGCTTAATGGGACCGCTGTGCCAAGTAGCGGCATAACTTAGTCTGATGTGCGTGCATTCTCAGCGTTTCTAATCCTTCTGTTTGGCCTTATTGTATCCAGTTTTTCTTTTGACCAGTATTCTGCTGTGACATCCCACATCACTTACGATGAACGGCGACTTGGGCCACTGTATCGTATGGTCAAGCTCGTGACGGTATGACCGAATGAATGATCAAACAGACAACGACAGTGTTCTCCAACTGTACTGTCCATCGAGCACACTTAGATAGGCACTACTTTAAGTATCTGTTCTAGATGTTTTTAGAACGGTCAGATAGAACTTTCATTGTGGGATCTGTTATCCTGTAATTATCATATATGGTTACGCCACCTATTAACGTAAAGCAGATGGAAGGCAATATATTCTACTTGTCAGTTATACGATTGGTGAACTTTTCAAATTTCAAATCCAGGACTTGGTGAAGGCCAGTGCCTATTGACGTCCTGATGCTTGACTGGTGTGATCCGGAGATTGACCAGATTGCGTTTTCTGTTGATGTGTTCAGTGGTGGTCTAAGGGTAGGGACAGAAGAAAAGGAGTATCAAAACAGAGTAGGAAAAAGGTGGTTCCAATGTTTGTCTAGCTCTCTTTTAAATATCTCTACGCTCTCAGCCTCAACGATCTTTGCAGGCAGCTTGTTCCACGAGTTGACTACCCTGTTAATGAAGAAGTTATATCGGACAGCCAATCGTGATCTTGTTTTCTTGACTATGAACCTATGACCCCTTAAATCTCTGTTCTGACGCATCTCGAACAAACCTGCCATGGGGCTTGTTCCAGCGTGGTGGGTAATTTTGTACTTCAATAAGGTCTCCTCTTACCCGCCTACGTTCGAGCGAAAATAAGTTCAACGAAGTTAGTCGGTCTTGGTAGTTTAGACCCTTCATACCACATACCATACGTGTGGCGAACTTTTGTACTTTTTCGGGGGCGGCTATATCNCCTGTTGGAGATATGTTGCCCAAGCTTGGACACAATATTCCAGGTGGGGGCGAACTATAGCCGAGTACAGTGGAATGAACACCGCTGGACAGCGGTTAGCGATCGCCGATTTCAGTCGATATAACGCCCGCCGCGCTTTTGTCGCGGATGCGCTGCACTGAGCAGATGGAGTAAACGTACTAGTGACTTGGATACCCAAGCCTCTTGTTTGTTGCTTAGTTGTTATATCTACTGTCTGTCCATATGCATCTCTTAAATACCTGGGCGTTGACTGGAGAGCTTTGGTGAGGATATGAATTCTGAGACCGTTCAATGGTAGATCCCACTTTAATGTCGATTCGCAAATTTTCAGAAAGTCCCCTTGGAGAGCGGTCGAGCCCGACGAACTCCCAACCAGCATTATACCGTCCGCATACAGATAACATGGGCAGACGAAGTCGTTGGTCAGGTCATTTATGTATATCAGGAAGAACAGAGGGGCGAGGATTGATCCCTGGGAAACTCCACTTAACGGAGAGCCTTTTCCCGACAGTACCCTTCTTACCATCACTCTACACGAACTTCCAACTAGAAACGCAGATTCTAGTAGAGATTCCAGCTTCTTGGAGTTTCCAGCATGGAAGCCTATGGTTGACAGAATCGAAGGCTTTCTGAAAGTCCAGATAGCACTCTTCGACCACTTCTCCTTTATCCACTTTCTCCGTGACAGTGTCTAAAAGGTTAATAACTTGGTAAGACAAGATTTCCCCTTTAGGAAGCCATGTTGAGGAGTTCTGAAGAATTTCTGTTCACAGGGAATCTTACAGATTCTCTCTCGTAATACTCGTTCGAAAATTTTGCTGACAACACTAGTCAGGCTTACTGGTCGGTAATTTCCAACTTCTGGTCGGTTGCCATCTTCGAAGATGGAAATTACAATGGCTTGTTTCCAGTCTCTCACCACTCTCCCTGTTTCTAATGTGAGATTGAACAGTTGGGCAAATGGTGACGCCAAAAATTTGGCTAGAGGTTTTAGGACTGGATTTGGTCAGGTCCTGCGGACTTTGTGCTATTTAGCCTGGATATCGCTTGCTCAACTTCGTGGGGCGTAATTATCTTATCCACTTTGAGCACGCTCACGGCATTAGACCGGGCTCCGGTGCTTCGTTGTCTGATTGATAAACGCTTTGAAACTGTGGCATAAACGCGTCCACTATGCCCTTATCGGTCGATATGATCTCCCCGTTATAGGATAATGCGGTTCCAATTTTCTTTCTAGGAGAGAACCTGGACTGAGCATAATCATATTACCTCCTGGGGTTTTGTTTAGTGTCTCGTTCTAAGTTGAGCTAATAGACTAGACGAGCATTTCTTGCTACCTCGATTGCTTCAATTCGAGCCTTTTTGTAAACCATGAAGCTTTTAAACCCCTTATGTTGCATATGTGTCTTCCAAACCATGTACTTACGTTGGACAGCCCTCTTGACTTTAAGACGAACCTATGGCTTCCGACCTCTTCCTCCGACTTGTTTCTGAGGGACTTTCTTATCTGTAAGAACCCGGATGTTATCGACGTAGATCGACCACAGTCTGTCGACGTCCTCTATGGGGACCGTTTGGTTCTAGGCCATCTTACCAGCTTTCAATATTAGTTTCTTGTTGTGTGTGTGCCTGCTTTACTGACAGGGAACACTGGAACGAAAAATAAATCGTTACGTGATCACTCCATCCAAATGGTGCTGCAGGCAATACGTTTGTGACGTCCGTGCTATGCCGAGTTAGGATCAAGTCTAGCACTGAGGCCCTCTGACCGGGTCGGTATCTCGTGGCTACTCTCATATGCTGTGTTAGTGTGAATCTGTTGACTAGGTCGAACAGCTTGTGATCAAACCGTCTACCGCTAACAGATCCTAATGATCAGTTGACTTTAGGAGTATTAAAATCCCCAGAACGAGCAGGCGATAGCCTGCTTGACAAGCTGAGTGAAATGATCCTAGTGATACTTTGTCTTCTTCTAGTGTTGCACCCGGGCTACGGTACACCCCGAAGACCATCAATGGAGGATTGAAGTGAAGTGAGCTAACAGCGGTTTGAACATCCACGAAATTGCAGTTATAATTCACGGGAGGCTGCCTTACAGAACGTTTGATCAACAATAGGCAGCCGCCCCCGACTGCATTGCTACGGTCCTTGCGACACCATTGGAAACCTCGTACCCAATCCCCAGAATCGCTTCTTCTTCGAGCCAGGTTTCTGTGAGGAAGCAAATGTCTATGTTCGCAGCTCGTCACTCTTGTTAAGCAGGCTGCATGCATTCGCTAACATGCATTTTAGCTCCGATGCTTTTGTCTTCTGACTACTCCGCCATTTGGTCGTATCTAATCCCTCGGAGGAAACCAACACCATCGTGGAGGACGTATGCACAGTGTAGGTGCCATCAATTTCAGTGTAAGACAAATCTGAGGAAACGATGGTGACTGTGCAGAAACACTGCTGTAAAACTCTGCAAGAAGATCAGCAGCTTTCATGTCGGAGCCGGTAAGGCTTGATGGGCCTAAGATTTATGAAAATCCAGCTTTTGCTTTGCGAGTTGATGCCACAAATCGGAAGAGGTTATTTGGATCGGCGATAAAGGTTTTTGTAAGACGTTTTTGATAATGAAGAGAGTCACATCTACTTAGCGATGCACACAAACTCCTCAGGGCAGCATACATTTTTTGATCTATTCCACGTCGTGATATTTGATAGTACTTCCAAGTATATCGCTTCTTCAGGATAAGTTTGAGTGTGCTAGAGCGTAGTTAATTAAGAGGATTGTTCCGTTTTGTGCCTGACACTGGTGTAGGTTAACCAATGGGTATGGGGAAAATGGTAGTAAACATCTCACAGAGATCCCCTACAGGGTGAAGAGTGTGAATTTGACCCATGACTGCGTTTCCAATAGCCCCATAATTTCTCCACATCCATTTTTTGGGAAGTTTCTGCAATCGTTGAACTGACTAGGTTTCTGCTGCAAGTGAAGTCGAGTAAGACGACCGCGTGGTCACTGAGTCTAAGTGGTGCGACGACTACAAGTTTGTCGACCATCAGCTCTTCGTTAGTGGATAAGTAACAAGGTCACGACAGATTATGGCCGATAAGCCACCAAGTGAAACTGAAGGTGTGCTTTGTTAAACCCAATGCTTCGTTTTTATGAAAAAATCGTGCATGCAGAATTTTAAGTGCCCATGTATGAGAAATCCGAAAAATTAATTTCATGTAAGTTGAAATAGCCCATTAAGAGAAGATGGGAGTATCCTAGGGTAGGTAAAACTTTCAGTACAGATAATATCAGCTCGTCGTTTGAATTACCTGAAGGCGGTGGACAACAAAAACCCCTACTAGCCAACGATCGAAATCAACTAGGCGATTTGATCACCAAACGGTTTCTTGAATAGAAGAAAGTGCTAAATTATTAAATAGGAAGGTCTGAAGAGAAGTATGGACATTGAGGGCCGATCCCACTTCTCTACCTTTAGTTCTATCCAAATGTATAACTCATTTCGCCGGCCTTGCGCAAACACTACGTCGAACCGTACTTTGCATGTTCGTTTATTTCGATAAAAACCGAGGTTTATTATCAAATCGGTTTATGTGCACATGTTCCCTAATCATGCAACACCATATGGCGGTGCTCGAACATCTACTAGACCTGTGGATCTAACAGTGCCTGCAGAGTGAAACATCCACTGTTTGAAGAAAATTTGTTGAACTCTACGTGGCACATATCAGTTGTTGGCCGGAAGGATGAGATATTCACCATCTGGGTCAATTTGCGTCTAGCTACCAAGTTGCTCACCGCTCGACACAAATTTCTTCGACTTTATCGCTTGAATTTCGATAACCCCACCGCAACTCAGCTTCTCAACGCCTTTTGTGTTGCATAAGATCGAAATTTATTCGTGATGTTTTCGAATATAGTTCGGTCTACCCCGATTGAAAATATGGAGAATGTTTGCGACCACATTTGTAAGGAGACGCCCACATGACACTTCAAAAGGTCTTTGTGAATAGAATCAGACCGCCAGAACAAAGGAAATTGTGTTGGTTGGTTTCCAAAATTCAACCAGCCGATCGCAAACTATCGCAGCTGCTTGGAACTTAAAAAGCGGATTTCGACAGCTTTCGTTGAAAATTTTGTCTTCTTTTCCCACAGACTGTTGGTATCGTTCAACTCTACCTTCCCAATCACGGAGATAGCCAAAACGGCTGAGATGTTGGAAGATGGTCCGTATTTTCAGCTAGTACCTGTCACCTATCTAATTCCACCTAAGCAAACAAATGACTCTTTTACCGAGCAGCTAGCTGCACTTACCACACAGAAGCAACGGATGGCCATACTTTCTATAGGAGTCGGCTATCATCTGGTGCGCGCCCTTTTGATAAGCAGCGTTTCCATACACCAAAGAAGAATAAATCATTTTGTTGGCACCACCAGTACCTCAGTCATCGCACAACACAATTAAGTTGGCCAAGTCAGATCTAACCCCTCGGTAAACGCACCTGCAAGTCAGTGATGAGGACGACTGGCACTGGCTTCAACCCAATACGTCACTCATTTTTCACACCAGACAAGTCTGGTGGTATCAGGCTTTTCATTGACGCCGAATGCAAAGTGAGTGCTATTCGAAGGTCGGCGGAAGTGACTTTCCCAATTAATTCTCCTGTACTTTGTGTCGACAATAAAAGTCGAACCGTAGTTTACGGCACACGCTTACTTACGCCTGATCTGGGCCAGCGGTGACAATTTCGTTGGATATTTGCGATTACGGATGCAATGAGCTACAACAAACTCTGCTACAAAACAACAAGTGATGTCAAGAACTGGACCAGTTGAGACAGACAGTGTACCTTTAGTTCGTGAAGGTGTGTTAGTTTGGAAATTCCACTACACGGAATGAAATATTCGACGGAAACGATCCGTAATGTTACTCCTAAGATATTTCCGCTGAAAACAGATGGTTGGTTCCGTTAGCATTTAACCCTCCCGAAACCTGTACACGAGCGACACAGAACGCAGAGAAGACGCACGGCTCACGACCTTGAAAGTAGATTTTAAATTATTGATTATCGAATCAATCGATTAACTTGTTTTGAACATGGACTGTACAAGTGAGTTAGACAAAGGCAAGAAGAGCGAATAATAAAAATTATAAAATACAAAATGCTGTACAGAACGCTACAATACAATGCGATGGTTTCTTGCAAAACGCACCCTCAGGATCTTTTTGAACGGACGTTGCGCACTGACACTCCCCTCAGGAAGAATGCCAATCCTCCGCATTTGTCTAACCTTGAACTTTTGCACAGGAAGAGGCTAAAGACATGTACATCTTCAGGATGCAAACCAGCATTCCTTTGTGAGATATCGACCAATTAGCTCCCCCAGCATTCCATATACTATAATGGGACGCTTACTGAAATGTGCTATTCTCAAGTGCTAAATTGCTCAATCATTTGCTAATACTCCTTATTAAATGATCTTTCTTCCTCTACTTAGCCTGGCCTTCCTCCTAGCCGGTCCTGCACAACAACTACGTCTATCTTAATGGATAGCCTGACGGATGTCAAAAGTAGTGGTCTCATTTCAAAAACTCTCTTCTGTGCTTCCATCAGTAATTTCGACCGTATGCGAAGTGGCCTTCTCAGATACAAACTGGAAGCTTATTGAGTCTCAAAAGAGCTTCCTTGCTGGATTGCTTCTTTTCGTGAAAACAAAACGCCTGGGGTTATAACCGGATCAGACTTGTAGAGGGCTGGTACGTTTCTGTCTAGAATCCTGCCTATTCTCCACAATAATTAAATCAGAAAAACTGATTATAGGACAACGACGTTTATTGCAAGGAGACCGGGAGAGCGAGCTGTAAGCAAAGCACTGCGGAAGAAAGGCGCCATAGACCAGCAGCTAGCGACCGTGAAGTGCAAGTGTAATTGTGACCTTGGGCGGTCGAACCAACGAGAAAATCCAGACATGCAACCAAACAATGTCAATGGTGTCAACGGTCAAAATAAATATCAAAATAGTTGGAATACGTGGCAAACTAAGGATGTCTCTGCAGACGTTTCCCCCCAGATGGCTTCACACTCGAATGCCTTGGACAAAAGCAAAAGAAAATAGAGCTAGTGACATTGAAGTTACCGCAGGTTGAGTGGGGGACCAGCGTATTCAAGGAAATCTACGTATGCCACGTCAAAGAATGTTGGTAACGTTGAAGAGGGGTCGGTATGCTTGCAATATCCGGAATTGTCCATGCGTCCCTAAGGTGGTGCTATCGGAGCGGGCTACCCAACCCACCAAAGTTCGAGAGGAAAAGGATGGGAGGTAGGCTTTCCCCACTGCTGCAAAGACAGACGGGAGTGTGCTCTCCCCCACCGTGCTCTGCGCGTCACCTGTAGTATAGAAAGAAAATAAGTATCTGGCAAGCAAAAACTATATACAGGCTCATCATGTAACCTTCTAGTGTTTGTTGCACGTCAAGTATTGCTTTACAAAATGTTTTTGTTGTTTTTTGTTTCGCGATTTTTTGTTTCCCTATCTCTAAAATGAGAAGGTTACTGGAGGGAAAAAAGAAACTATGTTTAATGAACAATGTCTACAAAACGTGCTGGAAAGTGGACGTGACGTCCTGATCGCGTTTGACGTGGGGCAGGTGGCGTGGAGGCAACTGGTGAAGAGGGCGGTGTGGGGTGAATTTGCCGCATGTATTGCGACAGTGTCGACGCGAAGTTCTAAGGAAGGGAAGAAGCTGGAGGAGGAGGTGAAACAAATTCACCGGGCAAACGCAGCGTACAGCCGTAAACAAGTTCTGCTGGTGTGCTTTGGAGGTCGGCCTTCATTGTGTTTCTGATACCTAAAAGTACTAAAGGGAGTACTTCGCTCCATACCTGACTAGTGGTGGCACAAAGTGAAGCTTTAAGCTGCCTTTGGAAACGTTCCACTAAACCATTCGAGGACGGATGGTATGCCATGGTGCAAATCTGCCGGCATCCAAGAAAGTTCGTCATAGCTTTGAATGTTGAGCATTCGAAATGCGAACCGCGGTCCGTCGTAATGGTTGCAGGGCATCCATAATTAGCCACCCAACGTTCCAAGGAGGCGTTCGCGACAGCTTCGGAGGAGCAGTTTCTAAGTGGGATGGCATCCGGCCATCTTGAAAATCGGTCAACACAGGTTATGATGTAGACGTAGCCGCGTGAAAGTGGCAAGGGTCCAACTACATCTAAGCGAACTTGCAAAAAAACCTGGCATCTGGAGGACCGAATGAGGAAATTGTGCTTCGTGTGTTCCTATGCACCTTAGAACGTTGGCATTGTGAGCAAGCGCGTGCCAAACTACGAATGTCTGAGCTGACTTTAGGCCAAACAAATCGATCCGTTACTAGCTTACCTGTAGCTCGAATACCAGAGTGCGAGAGATTATGAAGCTGGTTGAAGATAGCACACCTGTATGCTAGTGGCACTACAGGTCTTGGAATACCTGTAGTCATATCCCAAAGAATGATTCCATCTGCATTAGGCAGTGGAATGGTGCGCACCTTTAAGGAGTAGCGTTGCAAGGAAGCTTGAAAATCAGGCTCTCGCACCTGGGCTGCAGCTAGGTCGCTAAGGTCAACGGAAGCAGGTGTGACTAGGTTGGCGTGGACACATGAGAGAGTGTTGGCGACAGGGTTAAGGGCACCTGAAACGTGCCGTATATCGCAGGTAAACTGCGAAACATAGTCCAGGTGTCTGATCTCCCTGAGGGAGTACCTGTCTGATAAAGATCCCAGTGCATACACCAAGTGCTTGTGATCAGTAAACACAGTGAAGAGACGACCTACCAACGCGTGACGGAAATGGCGTACACCCAGGTAAATAGCAAGTACTTCTCTTCCAAACGTGCTATACCGGGATTCGGTCGGCAACAAGCGTTTTGAGAAGAAACCTAAGGGTTGCCACTTGTCATCGATAAACTGTTGCAATGCGGCACTGACAGCTACGCTTGAGGCATCAGTAAAAAAAAGAAACTGGGGCCTGGGGGTCTGGGTTGGCCAGAAGGGCAACATTGGATATAGCTTTTTAAGCTCTACAAAAGCTGTGCGTGCTGCGTCCGTAAAACTGAATTTAGGCGTACCGCTTCGGAGTAAGTCCGTGAGGGGTTGCAGAATTTGTGCACAATGAGGGATAAAACGCCGGTAGTAATTAACTAGACCGGTAAAAGATGTAGACTCAGTGAAATCATTGACAGCACCTACCTTTGCTGGCAGAACCTGAATACCGGAAGCGGAAATAGTGTGGCCAAAAATTCTATGCTCCCTTTATCGAGTTCGCAATTAGCTGAGTTGATGGTTATTCCGTGCTGGCGAACAAGGACTGGAGGTGCTGTAGATGTTCTTCTTCGGAAGAACTAGCCACTAATATATCATCTAAGTAGGGGTAGACGAAAACCAAACCTCAACATACTTCATGATTGAAACGCTGGAAGGTTTGTGCGGCGTAATTTAGGCCACATGGCATTCGAAGTAATTCGAATGGACCAAAAGGCGTGATGACAGTCGTTTTAGAATATCCGTTTGCTCTACCGGGATCTGGTGGTAGGCACGGACCAGATCAATCTTACTGAATACGGTCTTGCCAGAAAGGCAAGCTGTCAGATCCTGTATGTGGGGAATGGGATATCTATCAGGGACCGCGGCCTTGTTAATGGCACGATAATCGCCACAAGGGCGCCAGTCACCCGACTTTTTGGGGACCATGTGAAGTGGAGAGGCCCACGGACTCTGAGAAGGACAGATTGTCCTAAGTTCGAGCATGTGCTCGAACTCCGCCCTAGCTACTTTAAGTTTGTCCGGGGCCAGGCGTCTTGGTCTACAGGAGACTGGTGGGCCTTTAGTTCTAATGTGGTGAGTGCAAGTTGAAGTGACTGGAAGGGGCTCGTTCGCAGATCGAACGAGTTGTGGGAAATCTAAAAACAAGGATGCGTAAGGCTGAGAGATTTCAGGCTGAAGAATAATAGCACTGATGGCCTCTGAGTATGCCTGGGTGCCGTTGATGCTAATTTTTGTACGGGAATCGAACAGTTTCCGTCTCCGTGTATCGACCACGAGGTCGAAATGCTGAAGAAAATCAATTCCCAAAGTAGCTAAATATACGGCTGGAACTGTGAAAACCCAGCGAAATGTTCGCCGGAGGCCTAGGTTAGGCGTGAGTGAGCGTTGATCATAGGTGGGAATAGGTGTGCCGTTAGCAGCACGAAGCATGGGTAGGGAAGGTGGGAGCGCCTCGCCGGATCTTGAAGGAATCACGCTGACTTCCGCCTCGGTATCGGCCAGGAACGTGATTCCCGAGCTTGAATCCTTAATGTGAAAGAGGCGACTGTTAGGGATGGTGCCGGCCGCGTTTGTCGCCACTACGGGCCGGCTTGGAAGTTTCCCTGATTGAAGTATTCACAAAGGGCGACGCAACGCTTTGCCCGGTTGCCGAACTTGTGGTGCCAACACAATTCGCCAGATGCCTGAGATTTACGCGGGGACTTGCTCCGACGTCGAAGCGAAAGGGATCGTGTCTGAAGGCGGGCGAAATCTCGCCGAAGAGCCGCTATCTCCGCCCAAACCGTGCGCCAGTCACCGGGTGGCGGATGAGATTAAAGCTGTGGAGCTAAAAAGCTTGGGGTCTCGGGACCCTTTTCCCTACGATTCGTCACCGCTGTAATGAAGACGGAGGAGACGGTGCAAAAACGATCCTGAATCTCATCAGCGAGTTGTGCTGCGTCCAGCAAGGACGGGGACTTGGCTGCTGTGAGAATAGCTTGCGTGTTAACCGGAAGGCGTTGCATCCACAACTCTTTAAGAAATATTTCATCCATAGATGAAGGGCCTAGCAACTGTTGCATTTGAAGCAACAGATCGGACGGTCGCTTATCTCCCAGTTGCAGATCTCTAAAGAGCTGTTGTAGCCGAGCTCTATCAGAAAGCGTCACCCGTTTGAGAACGGCTTCCTTAAGGGCTTCATATCTATGTCCGGCGGGTAAATTAAGCAGGAGGTCACGCACTTGCATCGTGACATGCTCGGGAAGCCTGGTCAAGAGTTGGCTAAATTTAGCCTGATCTTCCGTAACTCGCTGATTGCAGAACTCCGCCTCTAAGTACATAAACCACTAATCGGGTTCCTTATTTAGGAACTGTGGAACAGTAATTGTGACTGCTCCGACTGTAGGCTTCCGTTCTGAGTCCGTTGCAAAATAAGGCAAAACTTAATATATATACACTAAAAGAACCAACGAAAATGTACGTATATATATATACCTATGAACGAATAAAATTAGGTAAACTCCCAAAATTCAAGGCGGTTTACCGGGATTAAGAGGTTTCGAATTAAAATAATTTTCTGCAGTGAACCGGGAAAAAAAATTGCTGAAAAGAATGGATTAATAATCGGGCTCACCAAATTGTAGAGGACTGGCACGTTTCTGTCTAGAATCCTGCCTATTCTCCACAATAATTAAATCAGAAAAACTGATTATAGGACAACGACGTTTATTGCAAGGAGACCGGGAGAGCGAGCTGTAAGCAAAGCACTGCGTAAGAAAGGCGCCATAGACCAGCAGCTAGCGACCGTGAAGTGCAAGTGTAATTGTGACCTTGGGCGGTCGAACCAACGAGAAAATCCAGACATGCAACCAAACAATGTCAATGGTGTCAACGGTCAAAATAAATATCAAAATAGTTGGAATACGTGGCAAACTAAGGATGTCTCTACAGACTTTCCATCTTTCTCCTTGATTTATGTGGGAGCTCCTTGGTGTCTTATGGTATTGTCTTTATTTACGTCAACGTCATTCTGAACAATGTTTCAATCATCACTGTCTTTTACACTAACGTTTTAAAATTCCTGAGTGTCCTTGCCCCCGGTGCACTATTGACTGATCTTGATGCGATTAGGCGCTGGTTGGGCGGTTGTAGTCTTCCTTTGAGCGACAACACTTGCGCACGCATATCACTCGGGAGGACTCTGGTGACGTCATTGTGAATCACGGTGCACTGAGCGTAGTGGACGTCACAACAGTCGATCATGAAGTACTGACAAGGATGGAAAGATTATGCGTACCCTTCCCTTCATTGATAGAAAAGCGTTTCGAATACTTCATAGTTTACCTGAGTATGCCAATTAATTTGCGCATACAGCCTTGAAGAAAAGCACATTAACCGTTGGAAGTGTTCAACAAACTCTACCAATCTAGTCACAATCTCCTTTTGGGTAGGTCATGTAGAACAGTTCTTCATCCTAGCAGCTGATAACGGTCTATGAGAGCATACAGTCAAGCCTCATTAGCCCTGTCCTCTGACCTTCCTCAGGCAACAGTTGGTCTTTTATTGGGTTATTAACCAATCGGTCGTTAGCTACTTATCAATAGGCCACTTTTGAGCATTATTGGATTCTCATTTACATAAAACGGCTAGACTCGTAACCCCACTCTGTTTTTGGCACTCGCTGCCATCCTCGAGAGCGGTGTCACACCTTGTTTGCAATAGTCGTCTTTCAGGTCAACCGGACCGCCGCTTGTCACTAAATCTGACAAGCCGATCTGTTTCGAGTACCCTGAGCCTCTAGCCTTGAACCAATGTGGTAATAGTCGAATCTCTGAATAGCTCATTCTTGTCATATTTCTAAGATGTTAAGTAGAGCCAGGTAGTCGCAGTGTGTGAGCATAGTAAGTTGTTCCAGGTTCATAGATTCACCCGCAAGTCTACTGGTTTAAAATGAGTGTGTATCAAATACGTCGGTCTAACAGGTCTTGCGAAGTTGTTCGGAGTGCTTATTGCTTTCCCCTTGGTACTACATCCGGGTGCAGGTCGTTCAAATGATATGGTTTCTCCTGCAATATCCTACTAAACTGTGCGCAACATCGGTACAGAGGACTATGGTGGCTAGGACTTCGATCAAATTTGACACGAGGGGAAAATGGGTGTGCAACTGAATCAGACAAACATGCCTCAACACAAAGTGTCAGTTTTACGAAACCTATCACAGACCGCTACACTGAACACAAATATGTAGTTGTTAAAGAACTGACACATACCTTTTGCTTGCTACAGATTCTGCTAGTGTCTCAGTAAGAAACGGGATATAAATAGGTGTTTTGTGAGGACCACCGTTGAAATCAACCTGAGCATATGACTGCCGCCTAACTTGTCTTCATACCGAGGTCGTCAAATAGGGCAACGAACGAGAGTTTGCAGTACCAGATAAAGTTGAACAAAAATTCCCAAACCCCGTATTGGGTTAACTTCTGAGCATTGGATAGATGTCAGCCTAATAATGCGGTCCCACCTTGAGAGGCGCATCAGTATACTGGTACTTGTGTTATTGGCTACCACAAAAATCTCAGCTGATCTTTGGAGAGTCAGGCAGAGGTCTTGTCTCGAAATTATTGGTCTTCATTCATCAGAGCACAGAAGAATTCGCACAGACCTGAGTCTTATTTAAGTCCTCTTCTCTGAGGGGTTTAATGACAAGACGCACATCTTCGTCAATCACGAAGGTCACAATGAAAACGTGTGCAATAATAAGGCAGATGAAATCCAGTTGTGGTGCATCTAGGTCTGTTCAAGATCATCAAATCTGCTACACTTCTTAGCTCTAATAACACTATATTTTCTAGGCAAATGATTTCCGTCAGACTGGTGACCCACCGAATCAGCCTATCACCACCGGCAATTAATGGTCCCCTAGAATACAGGTTGTTAAGAGGTTGATAGATTCAGAATTGCTTGTCAAGAGCAGACTGCACATGATGCAGTCTTTGGCCTGCTATCTAAGGATTGCTTTACCTTTGAGGACTTATTCATAAAGAGCGGTTCTACACTGGTTTATCTACGTTTTTCTTTAAGGAATTTGACGTCAGCTTGAAGCTAGAAGGTAGCTTACACTAAACTCGAGTGCTCGGGCTCTCAGCCTGTTACATGCACAAATATAATGGGATATACAAAACACACTAACGAAATAGCAAGCGAGATTACCAAGACGTCTGGATGTCAAGGTAGTATGTTTCAATCTTACCATCATCATCACCATAGAAGCTAAGATCCTGACCAGAAGGTACTGTGGCTCGGGCCGCCACTATCCCCAGCAGTGACGTGAAATATCCTAGAAGAAAAGGTTATTAAGAGAGTTGGTTACTGATATAAAAAAGGCTAAACAGAAGAACTGGAAATGATATGGATAAAAGCACGCCATTGATTGCGGTACACTGCCATCTCGAATAGTGTTTCAAACCAGCGATTTGAGCGACCACGAGGACCTCAGCTAGGCAAACGACACCTACCCACCTTGCCCAGTGCAGCAGTCATATTTCGTGACCACGTTGTTGTTTGACCACCACGTAGTTTCACTCAACTGTTGGTAGTCCCAGTATGTAATACCCTGTACGGTAAGTACTCAGCTAACATGCTGAGTACTTGATCTAACTATCACAAGCTTTGCAACGTGAGTAGTTAACCAATTGGTCGTGCATCCCGAGGGTTCCGGAATTCGTGCTAACGAGCCGTCCAGCTGCTCAGCCGATCAGTCCGTGTAATGTGGGCTAATTGGCAGAGAGACCGGTGGTCAAACGCAGCAAGTGTGCTCATATTTTCTGTTTGAACAAACCACGTTTCTAAACCACAGAACAAAACACAAGGTACACAAGCATTATATACCCTTCCTTTCAACGAAAACCAACCGTATTCTCGTCGCCATAGATGACGCAGTTTGTCAAAGGCAACTCGTGCGTTTGCGGTGCTCGCCGATATCTCATCAGCGGTATCACAAGCTGACGAGATTGTACCACCTAAGTGTGTGTAGATGTCTGCAGTTTTAGGCGGATTCCCTGCAGTGAAGAAAGTAAGAAAGGAAATGCCCCAGTTTTGGAGCAGCTCGAACTTTGAAGGTTTGGAGCGCATTTCATACAAACCAACTTGGTCGCTCATTTTGTCCATCATGGTCTTCATGTCTTCGGCATAGGGGCTAAGTAAGACAGCGTCATCTTCATATTACAGATCACGCAACCAGGTGCCAGGAATAAGCTCAGCACCAATCTCGCTAGATTCACCAGGCGCATCTTCCAGAATGTCGCCCATGACAAAATTGAACACGGCGAGGGAGATCGGACACCGTGAAAGAACACCACTAGAATTACTACACGCCCAGGACAGTTCTCCATATACTCCCACCCTGGTTGCAAAGTAAACACAGTGATCTCAACAGATTCATGTATTTTCCTGGTACTAATCCCTTGCGACTAACTCACTTCCAGAGGACGTCACGAGTAACTGAATCGATAGCATCCTCTAGGTCCAAAAACATCACGACCGTCGGCTGCCCATAAGAATGCTGATGTTCCGAAATCCTTCGCAGGGCAAAATGTGATCAACTCACACTCGACCGGATCAGAATCCCGTCTGTTTTTATGTATCTGGCTTTTTCTGGGCTCAGTGAGTCGACGTAAGATGGGGCCAGTGAGTAAACTAGACACCATAGACACTAAAATTGTGCCTTTTTAGTTGTTACGCACACTTTGGACCCATTTTTGAGAACGAGAAGTGCTGTTGATAGACACCAATCACAGGGTACGTCTTCCGTTTCCCAAGCTGTCCCAGGGAGTTACGTCACTTCTGATACCAATTTCTCCCTGTCCTTGAACAGAGAAGAAGAGGGGTTGTCTGGTCCAGGAGCCTTGTCATGTTCCAATAACTCAGGCTGCAGGGCTGCTTTTGTTTCTGACGGAGGTCCATCTGGAATGTGACAGCTGACCATTCGGGTCCCGTGGTTCACGTGGACTGGTTGAGCCCAGCTGATCTTCAGAATGTTTAACCTACCTGTGAAGTCGGCGCTGTTGACCGGTGATAAGTGGACCATCATTCTCCCATTTGATCCACACCCAGTCGACGGCCATCACGATCACGAATCAAGAAATTGGCCTTCTGCTATTCCTAGATAGTAGGCTCGTTCCAAATCTATCGACTGTTTGACCAAGCAGTGCTCGCCGTCTTTGAGTCGGATTTTTTATTCAGCCTGCGTACAAGTTCTCAATGGTCGTTCTCTCATTCAAAACCGTGCTAATGAAATACGATTGGTTAACTCTCTGACATGTAAAAATGTCACCCAAGTGTATGGTAGTGAACGTGGACACAACTAGAACAGTCGTAGATGTATACTGGTTTCTTTGGTAGCAAATGATGTCCGGTGACTGAGCAATTAGAACAGAAGGTCAGGCAATTTAATTTGCTTCCTTGTTATAACCTATAACCTAATGCATATGACCGGCCCGATTCATATGGTCTACTAGTGTAGCACTGAACCTGATCACTAAGCCGCTGTGAACATTTTTGGTTGGCTCAGTGGTGGATAAACCACTCAAGACTGAAAACTCATGCTCCATGGCGGCTGATTTTTCATTCAGTGTCGTGTGCCTTACCAGTTTTAAAAGACAATCGGGAATTTAGCACCGATGGTTAGGATCACGTCATACTTGAAGTCATATTACTAGTACGTGAGGAAGTAACTGCACGACACATATGTAAACACAGGTCTACTAATGCTTAACTTGCTGGCTAAGGAGGAACAACAACTGACTCCAATGTATACCAGTGGGCTCCTACTAGTTGAGGACGATCAGATTTAGCTAACAAGAAATAAAGATCCCACTTTACGCAAATTTTCGCAGCGACTTCCTACGATGTTTTGATCGGACCAAATAGATATTTTCCGGGCGACACTTTTAACAGTAAGGAAAACAAAGAGATCTTCACAGCGTTCTAGTGACCCTTCAGATTACGACCATGACAACCGAACACATACTGGTAGTTGGGCTTTCCAAAACCCGGTATCACCTTTGTGACAGTATTTGATCATGATCCATCTTTGGACCCTTTAATACGGTTGCTTAGAGAAGTTAAAATGATTGACGTGAGCCACAGACAACAAGTGGGATCAAAAATATTCCAGATTTGTAAGTAATAAAATTAGTAAAGAGGGCTGACGGATAACTTTTGGTGTTCTGCTGAACAACTTATCTATGTGTTCCCACAATTTAAGAACCATGGTATTTGTTCTGAGAAAACACGAGGTGATGAAGCGAACAATCTCGCTCTACGGGCAGACTTCTATTTTTCTTGTACACTATGGAGCCAAAAAAGACCACTAAGTTAGTGTAGTTGTGCCCTCGTCGAACCCAATTACCATAACAGCTTTCTACAGCGTTCCAGCTATTGACGGGCATTGACTTTTCCATTGAGCCCATTATGGAATAGCTGTACTCCTGTAGTGCTAAGTGAGACAGTACACTGATCAACACCTCGGCTCACGATTATCTGTCAACTCCCATCGAAGTAGTAAAAAACAGACGCTTGTGTATTATGAACTATGAAAATGTTCTCGGGAGATATGTGTGCAGACTTGTGATCCCTATTAGATTGACATCACTATCGCGACTGCCGGTTAATCGCACCAAATGCAGAGTTACCCGTGTCCTAGTTTTAAAGGTCGTTCGTACAACGTAACAACTGGAGGAAAAAGCCTACTAATGTTAAACAGGACATGCCGAAGGCCTTACTTTTTTATCCTCAATCTGTTTAGCATTTAACTTTACTGTGAATATAGTATTGTTATAGTTTGTTCATGAATAAGACTTGTGACACCCTTGTTGATAATCTCAAACCCTGCATCCGAGGAAAGGCCGCTGTTTCCAGCTTCCGTCGAATAGTTGCCAATGGTAGAATATACCATCTCTCAAGATAAGATAGTTGCCGTAAGAAGATGAGGCAGTGATTAAGAAACCGGATTTTAGAAGTTGTCTTCTCCACGCTTGAAACTATCGTTATGCGTTCTGAATCAGATGACAGTGAACCTATCGGTACACGGGCAATACGTCACAAAGTTTGAACGTTCTTTCACCCTACGTGGACATCCATATGTGTTATCATCAGTTTCAATCGCATGGTCTACCGATCGTTGATCACTTTGAAAATTTTGCCCCTGGGCTCTCACACGTCCAAATGTTCGTACATCATTTCGCGTGCGTAATTGAAAAGAGCAAACGAAGTGGTGACTAAATATATGTATATGGCATACATGTGTGCGTTTGTTCCAACTAAGTACCCCGGTCAATTGACAGATCACTCCCCTTCCGTTATTAGGAACTGGGTCCACAATGGCCTGTCATCATGTCTTTTCTTCAGCCTTGTTGATGCAGGTTACATTTGGTTCTCACTTCAGAGTTATATCTGGTTTTTTTTTACAATCTTGACGAGTGGACTGTTATTTCCTCTGCAATGATCTATTTCTTGTCCCATATTTTTGACATCTCTCTCGTTAACGTGGATCTCACCACTGAATTTCGTTTTCTTTTTGGGTGATAAAGATGTAGTTTTTATACTAGCCTACCATCTGGTTAACTACCGCTGACACATTGGATCCTAAAAGCCTTCATCGATAGGCCCTCCAATCTGATTCATTCAGGTTTACACTGGATACGGGATATGTGACAGTTATGAGCACATCCGTTCTTTCGCTTTGGTCGCTGTGACAAGCTAATTCGGAAACGTGCTGCTAACCGAGAGTGCGTACCCACACACGAACACATTATTTTCAATATACGAATGACGGTAGCTTCAAGTGATCACAACAGGTTGATTGGCATTCGTGTAGCACTTGTATGCAAAAGACGATAGAATATTTTACTAGAACTCCGAATTCCACCAACCGAGGACCCCAAGACAACACAGTATATATGGATTTTTATTAGGTACGTTTCAAGTAGTAAGGACTTAGAAGCTGTGTTATGTGAACGAGGCCTTCAAAACATTGCTATGCGTGGCTTATAGCTAGTAAAATTTCAACTAACAGTAGGAAGATTTACTACGCAGTAAGAGATTGTAAAGCGGAAATCATGAAATATATGTGGAAATGTTGATACAGGAGCGAGGTCTACACTGTTCGTTGTCACAGTGGCAGGACTAAACTAATGTACAAGCGTAGAAACCAGTTGTCATGTGAATTTCACCGAACCGCTCGCGGTTTTTATACAGATAAAGAAACTTTAGTGGTTAAGATGGGCTGAAACAAGCGAGCCGTGGAGTTAGCGTTCAAATCTGTTTATTCAGAAAGACTCGTTCATCAGTTCAGTTCGATAAGATCTCAGCAGACTAATGATAACTTGCAGATCCACCTGTTCACCGTGGTTCACCGATAGCCTTTTTTAATGCTGTCCGTAAAAAGAAGCTTAAGTCCCTTGATTGAGTAGTTTGTTAGGTTTCACACAGCTATAGAAATGGTTATTGTTGCTCAGTGCCCTCTATAGCATTCCTTTACGTAGAAATTACCTCAGACTGCCCCGGGGCACCGTGATTTTTACCTCCCATCCACCTGAATTGAAAATCATATGCCCAAAGGTAGCTACCATCTAAAAATCAAACCCGTCAGTTGCGTTTATGTGGTTCTACATCCCAGCAGTTCTATCGACTTACTTTCCTACCAATTTCAGTAGCGGGGACGGTCGTTACGGAAAAAATGAGTACGGCGTGAAGAGCTCTATGACAGATTCTATGACCATCATTATCTTCTTCATAGACAAAAATATACTAGTGATTCACACTGGTGCCTAATTGTCACAACCACGAAGAAGAGAGGAAAAACACCCTGTGTTGGAAGAGGGTGTGAAAAGAAAGAAAGGGTCAGAAATAGACCAAATTGCAAACAAACGACCAAACTCTAGTGAAAATAAGGCGTCATCAGCAAGACAGCTTCCTTACGGCTTTCATTGCCTCGCATCACTAAATGCGCTCACTTCACAGACAGTTCGGCCAAACAACGACAACATTCATCCCACTTAAATCTGCTAGGCGTTATCTCACCTAATGTCTTCATCCACCGAGTGTGTGAGTCACGAAGTCCCGTACCTGTAAGACGAACCCGACTTACAATGCGCGATCTCGTCTTTCTACGCTAGGTCATTATCTGTCCACTTCGTACTTTGCGCCAGTCGGCCGCAGCTTTAGCAAACAGTGGAGCGGTCAGTATTTGCAATTCTCTTCTTTTGCGCCCATTACTTACAAAAGAGGCCTGGTACGAACCCTGTTTCATAGAGCCCGGGAGATATGCACCGATGATTGTTTACAAGGAGAAGAGGCGAAGTTAAGAAAGGTACTGCTTGCAAACGGATACCCGGAGAAATTCATCGATGTTCACAGCCAGAAGAGACTGACAAAGACTGTCGTGAGTACGGTTCCCAAGAGGCAGGTCTTTTTGAACCTACCCTTCAAAGGCGATCATGTCAAAACCGACGTAAGTAAAAAATTACAATCTGCTCTAACTCGCACATTCCCTGCGGCTGAATTGCGATTGCTACTCACAACTAGAAGTGTCACTCAGCTTCTTCGTAGTCGTGACCTACCGAAATGTTCTGTCTCACATGTAATCTATCAGTTCACTTGCAGTTGCGGTGACATCTATATCGGCAGAACAGATCGATGCCTACGACAAAGAATGGCTGAACATATGCCTAGGTGGTTGATACGCGCCATGACGCAACGGACATTGGCAACAGAACGACTGAGACGAAATCCGACCTCATGGTATGGCAAGCGACTAGCTGATATTCTTATTACGTTAACTAGCCATGTAATTCTGAGTAAATGTATGGAACCAACAAAAGATACTGGCGACATTTCTAATCATCCTAATTATTACGAATTTGGTCGGAAAACCACTGCACGATCTCTTCTTGTTTGCACGTTAAGGACACAACTACGATCGGTCGTGTTACCTACAACATACTTTCTCTTAAGAGGCGGTCCGGAATCATCAGAGAGAATAAAATGCTGATCCGATAGTAGTCATGAAAATATATCCGGCGTTCACTAATCGTGCATTTTCAAAACTTCGACATCCGTAGGCAATAAATTAGTGTAGCTATCACCACTCTTTTTCATATGAAGAGTCGATAAATGATTACTCTTTCCAAAGTTCCACATGCCCACAACCTGTTTCGTTTTTAAACACAACGTCCTTACAGAGCTTTCTGTCTCAGTATGACGTTTTGTGACATTAAGAATGGATGTGACAATCTAAGTGAAGGAGAATAAATGATTTTGTCACTCAAAGTTTTCTCTTTCACCAGAACTATTCATTTCATCAAAACAATGCAGCATCCCCTAGTACCCAACGATAAGTATTTCGCACGTCCATCATCTCATCACTTCACTCATAAGCTCGGACTTTCGAATTTTGAAAGATCAAACAATTGTGTCCCAACAATTCGAAGCTCCAGCATGTACTTTCGACTCGCCTACGAAACGCACTAAATAAAGGGTGGTGCAACCGCCGGTTGTTTCTCACAATCCCTCTACTTCTACAGCACTGATTTCAGCATGCATTGTTTGATGTGTGACCCACTTTATTGAATGATGGTTATCATGCACGTTGAGGTCTTTTACTCCGTCTTAACAACGACTGTAAACCCCAAGTTTGAAGAGATTATACTGTCCATCAAACACAAACTGGTCGTGACCATAGCTGATTAGTGGATAGGTGTTACCTGCGAATCTTGTTTCGTTTATACCTTCAGTTTTAGAACATCCTGTTGAATGGTAGATACATGGTAATGCGCTGAGAAATCCAAATAACCGAAAATGAATTGTATACAATTTTTGACTGACGTACGAAAATTCGTTTTAACAGAATGCTGCTCCACGTTTATGTTAATCCTCACTTTAAAATGTTTGTTTTGGTAAATAACATTATAAACTAAATGCCTTTGAAAGGAGTTGAACAGGTTGAATTTTCCAACTTTCCGTGCACACTAATGCACTCGTAATCAGTAGTCTTTTCCGCTTTCTAGGGTTGATTGTACTTATTGAGATAATCTTTGAAGCTGTTTGCATATTTTTAATAAAAACAATGCGATCAACTTTTAACAAGTAAGACATATTACAATTCTGTTTCGGCCTTGTTATACAAACTCTCGCCCAGTATTGCTGTTTCGCTTTTTTCGCGTCTCACTCATGCTCACTTCCTACCATTTGTGGTTTGCCGTCTTCAAGTGTTTGATCCCATCTTGTTGTTTAGCCATTGTTGTATTACCTGAAGCATACAGATGTGACTGTTGAAACGTTTTTATGGGTATGCTGTTGATTGTTAACTGTGGGACGTAGTTTCTGGCGATCGCTTTGGAAAGCAAACGGAAAACTATCCGTTCTAACCAGCTTCTGGATAGCTAAAACGCTACAGCCAGCTGGTCACAGAACTGTTGTATGGAGAATTCTAATTCTCATGCTTAGTGCGGTGACACCAAAGGACGGCAACCCTGAAAAAAAAGGCTGCGTGCGCTGCCAACGTCTTCCTCTAGCTGGACACTGTCGTCGTCGTCGTCGTGTAAACAGGGGATCCAAAACGTTACCTACAGATAAAGTCAAAATAATTATCCAGGCAGTTGAGTTACAGCTTGTTCATACTCTCCCAACACAGACAAACCTTCCACTTCGAATTGCCAGCTTGCACTGGCTAGTGGACGGGGATCGAACCGGCTGCCTTTCACTTTAGGAGTCGAGCGATAAACAGATGAGCACGAAATAACATTACAGAATCCAGGTAGTTATTCGTTAGTCCACGCCATCCTGTTTATTGGGATGGTGCATCACAATACCTGTTTCAGACCGTGCACAACAATTTAAATGAACCGGTTGAAAGTGTTAGTTACGAATGGTAACTAAGGCCATAGTGAATGAAAATACAGTTTGATTGTAGTAGCAGTATAACTGCACTTCGTTTTTAGTGAGAGCGAGAACGTAAAAGTGCACCATGTTGCATTGACTAAGTTTGTGCCGACTCTGTTCCTAACAGCTCTTAAGTTGAGTAGATGGTTCATCATAAGGTGACACACATCAATACCGAAACTAAAGTCAAGTGATGGCAATCAACCTGACACGATGAACGACTAGGTAGTACATAGGCTGTGAAGCCAGCAAGAGACAAGATATTCCAAACGTCTGTGTGAAAATTTCGTAGCGAGTTTAGATGCTGACAAACAGTGAAGGAATATTTATTCAGTAAACGAATGAGTATTTGGAAACGGTTGCGGATTCAACACCTAAGCAAGTGAATATTTGTTTTATAACGTGCCAATTTCATCATGTTCAACATGAAATCAATGACGGGGTGTTTATCCCACATAGTAACAACACGCACAGTAGTAAACAAAAGAAGCTCAAGTGTTGGTGGTTTCCCGGAATTTTGTAAATAAATTCCCTCATCTAATGATCAAATTCCCTGTTTGACGTCGGCACGTTACAAGTCGTTTTGTTATCCTCAACAGGTCTACCAATTACCTTTTTTTGGTGAACACTCGTAACCTCTATTTGGGAAATTAACAGAAAATGAATCAGTTCAAAGATTTGCGAATACAACCCAACCTATCATCAGTCCCTTTGCAAATTTTACTCCGGTATAATACAGTCTATACAACCGTATATTTTATTTGTCATGCTACAATGCACGCCTACAAAGGGATAGAATTACGGTTTCCGCGAAATCATTACATATCGGAAATCATTCTCCTCTTATTTTTTATGTCAATTGAATCTGCACGTCTACTGTTGATGCATCGATCCAATTTGTTAGAATCGGAATTTGAGATGGCCATGTCAATTTTGCTTTTCTTTCCAAATGTAGTTTTTTGTGTCTGGGTCGTACTCTGGCAAACTTACACATTCTATATTGAATTGATTTTGACAGTTGGATTGTTAATGTTTTATCTTTCCGAAATGATTATTGGGATCTTGTTGTTTATTACGTTTGCGCGCAATTCTCGAAGTACATCATTGAATAAATAGAATTTTCATAACAGATTTAAGTCGCCCGCCAAAATATTGTTTTGTTTTGTTTTCCTGTTCGAAAACTTAGTGACAAATTTGACAGGTGATTGGGTAACAACACCGCTCTCCATAAAGCAGGTGATTTCCATCTGACAGAAAAGTCCAGATCACGGAGTAGTTGACTAAACAACGTCTGTCTTTTTCCACAAAGGTCAGACAACTTAAACACCATCGAAAAACGATTAGGATTGTTTGATTATCTAGAGTGATTTGGTCATACCTAAGGTGAAGTAGGCTGGGTGATTGATAAATTAACTGTGTACTTAACTCGAATTATCAGTTGGCGTTGGGTACGACCACGAAGTCGAGAAATGACGAGCATAATATGTTACAAGTGTTCGAATGAGTCTAAAAATCATGACATGATGACTAGTAGAGTGGTGGTGAATACGTCGTGATTGTTGGGCAGAATGCAAAGCTTTTCTCGAAAGTATTTGCTGTTCAACCTGTAATCATCTAACATGTGACTTCCTATTGGTTAGCCAGGTAAATTTCGTAACACAGCTTGGAAGCCTTGCACCGTAACCAATCATGTCGTCTGTCCGTGTCTTATGAGTTGCTCTAATGCACGTATTACACTAATTTGCTGAATGCTTCGTGACTGGTACACCGGTTTGAACTGATTCACGATATGTTTATCGCGTGCTGGAAACCCCAACTTCGTGTATAGAGATAAACCCACTGAAGGCTGAAGTGAAATAAGTTTTGACGTACTCTAAATGTCTTTCCGTTTGTTTGTCTTGCTGTCTTATCGTGTCTCATCTGCTTTGCTTTTTTGTGGCTAAAGTGAGGCTTTTCTCGGATGGCTTGCGTTATTGTTATCGTATTATTCAAAAGTAGACAGGAAACTTCTAATTTAAAAAGATTAAGGGAGCTACGAGCATGTGATCTCATTATCCAGTTAACAATGTTTAAATTAGTTTTTATTTGCTTGCTCAAAACCGTGTTCCGTGGAATTACTTACCGGTCTTGTGGTAGTCAAAGCAATGTTAGTTTGCTTTCAATCTGTCAGTTTGGGTGATAACAACTCATACGCAGTAGAATTGCAAACAAAACTGCTTGGGAAGTTTACCATCCAAAAGAAGCTTCCGATAAACAGAAAACACAAGTAAAGATCCCAAAATACTGTGTAAAGTTGACTAAACTTCTACGGATTTTCATAATTTCTACGTCGAAAAGCTGAAATAGTCCGCGCGAAGTGAACCCTTATTAGTGCATGTACCTACATCTGACCATCATCATCGTTATCACAGACAACAATATGACAGTGGCTCTTGCTATTGCCTAACTTCCACATAATCATGAGGAAGAAGGCAACTCCTGACCGTGAAGGGGATAAACTATTGAAAGTAACTGCATCCAGATTCAGGCGTTTAAAATCAGGGTGCCTACACCTTGTAAACAAACTACCAGGCTCGAGATGAAAGTAAGGCGTTATCAGCATGACAGCTTCCTTACTGCTTTCACAACCTCGCATCACTAAATCGCTCGCTTCATAGACAACTCAGGCAAACAACGATAGCATTCACGCTACTAAGCTCGGTTAGCCGCCATCTCACCTAATGTCTTCATCCACCGAGTGTGTGAGTCACGAAGTCTCCAATCCGTGAGACGAATTCGACCTATAGTGGCCAACCCCTTGGAGAAGAACTTCAGTTTTGCACAATTTGCATTCTCACGTTGAACATCACTCACATTTGATCGCAGCTGTCGTATTCAGATAGACTTCCCAGCCAGCCTCTTTCAAAAAGTGGCACTAGACTCGAGTTTCGCTCCCATTAGAGCTCATCAGTAGTGCATAACCTTACCACGGCCGGGATTTTTACTCCGGCCAGTCCTAGCATGTTTAATGAGGTAGGTGATTTCGACCTGTCTCGGAACTCCTAGTCGCGGGGTTGTCGATTAAAGTCAACAAGACAGTTACCGTATCTCTTCTCAAGAAAATAGGGCAACCTGGTCATTGCTCACATGCGAGAGTGGTTGAGCGTTCAGATTTGATCATTCGGTCGTGCCTGATGTGAGGTCAATGGCGCAGTGGTCAACACGGTCGCCTCATGATTGGAATGTCCGGAGTTCAAATCCCGGCCGTGGCAAGGATATGCACTACTGACGAGCTCTAATGAGAGCGAAACTCGAGTCTAGTGCTTCTTTTCGAAAGAGGCTGGCTGGAAAGTCTATCTGAATGCGAACGCTGCGATCAAATGTGAGTGATGGTCAACTTGAAAATAAACCAAATCCCCGACTACTCATCAGTAATCTAAAATATCGCCTTGCAGGTTTAATGAGTTCTGTGATCTCGACCTGTCTCGGAAGTCCTAATCGCGGGGTTATCGATTGGAGTTAACAGGCAGTAACTGTGTCTCCTCTCGAGACGATCGGGCAACCTGATCATTGCTCACAAGCGAGAGTGGTTGAGCGTTCAGATTTGATGATTCGGTCGTGCCTAACGTGAGGTCAATGGCACAGTGGTTAACACGGTTGCCTCATGATTGGAATGTCCGGAGTTCAAATCCCGGCCGTGGCAACGATATGCACTACTGACGAGCTCTAATGGAGGCGAAACTCGAGTCCAGTGCTTCTTTTCGAATCGAGGCTGGCTGGAAAGTCTATCCGAGTGCGAAAGCCACGATCAAATATAAGTGACGTTCTACTTGAAGATAAACCAACTCCCCGACTGCTCATCACTAATTCTTATTCTGTTGACCTTAAGCGCCTTACACCATTAGGCTGAAACATCGGAAAATAGTGGTTGATATGGCAGGCGATTAGTTGGTATCCTTAGTATATGACCTAATTATCCGAGTTTGTGTAAGCATGGTGGTTGAACAAATACCCGCTTCCTAATCTCTTCGTTGTTCAGTTGTTGGTGCCGCCCGATGTGAGTGATCGTACGTACACGTCGACAGTGGACGATACTGATCGATCACAGCTAGAGTATAACTGAGATAAGGAAGGGCCACAATAAATTCTCGGTCAGAAAAACAGAAGGAAGGCAGAATGGAATGATACGGCAGCACACATAGATACAAAATTAAAGAAATCGAATTTAGATAATCCCGATCTCGTCTGCGTTTGAAGTGGCTACAGGAGCCTCAGTCTCCTCATACGTACGTAGTGTCAACTGCGCTACGAAGCTAGGCCTAAGAATCAAACGCCATCCTACATAATTGTTTCCTTCCCGTTGGCAGCTCGCTTGTTGCCATCACTTGTCGTCATTTGGCCATGCATGACAGGTGATTTGTGACATTTTGCGCAAATTTGTGGTAAGGCACAGTCTGTAGTTTTTGGCATTCTTAATGAGGCTGTTGTATAAAATACACCTCCGTCTGTGGGTAGGACGGTGCGTGCTTTCGGGAACATCAGGACAGGTCTCAACACCTGGAAGACAAAGAACCAGAAGTGACTATGGGTGCCGTGTCTATGCACTCTGTGGGAACTGTCACCAATGCAAATGACGATGCACTGCTACCAAACAAGTATGGATGCACGTCAGCCACACGAGTAAATACGAATACTAGTTGTTCTATGTTTTCAAATAAACCGTAAAGGATCTGTTGCAATACAAACCTTCACAGGCCGAGCGTCTTTTGTGGTCACACATAAAACCACCGGATTACGTGACATAGCAGCATACAACAGTGTACTGTTCTGATGGATCACCTGAAGCGAGTTAAGTTTCACGATTTCTCTAGACTACTACATGACGGTCACGCCACTTCTGGTGGCAAACTTAGGAGCTGAAGTGCTGATTCTCAAGGATTTTCCACACTGCGATAAGGAAATGGACATCGCATCACCTTGAAATTAGAGGCATGGAATTTGAGGGGAGGAAACGGAAAAAAGAGGACAGGATGATTTTAGACAAACATACTTTCACTTACTGTGATCGACTACAGCTTTATTTTAGTTGGCTGACTCAATGAATCTCAATGTGACTGAAAATCGTTGTGTTCGATTAGGTCGATTTGTTAAAGAAAATATATTCCAGTTGGAATATGTACACATCGATGCATGAATTAAAATGCTTCCGTCTTCCTTTGAAGGTTACTTAGAATAGAGAAAAGAAGAGTACAGGCTGTTAACTGTGTTGATAGTGTAGTGATCAAATCGTTCGTTAATGAATGTCAGTAGCTAACCACTTCAGAAAAACAAGTTATCATTAGAGAAATGGATCTTCCCACTTTAGGTTATCTGTCACAGAGGCAGACATTTTTAGATTATGCAAATTTAAGTCGAGACACAGCTATTCACTGTACTGTGTTGTATGGAATTCTTCCATTTTTCCAGGAAAATGACAGCAGCGATGTGAATTTCTCAAAAATTAACTCTGGACTGCACCAGTGCTATCAGTATGTATTGAAATTATATTGCTGATAATCAATATAACGTAACATGAGCTGCCTGCAGTCTGCCAGATGACGAACATGGGCAAGTTGAAGATTTTTGTTTAACACCAATGAAAGCAACCGAATAAAATTTAAGTTAATCCCCCAAAAACGATTAAAGGAAAATAGCACTCCAAATAGGTCAACAGAACATTTGATCATTCGGCGAAGATGAAAACACTGGAATCAATGACAGAACAGTGACAACACAATAGGTTAAACAAGGGCGAACATAAACTTCATGAACTTGCAATATCTGGAAGCCCCTGAGACTCGGGAAGCTTCCTGATTTGAGGACGTTTAATTAAAGTGTCTACGCAGAAGCGTTCGCAAACAGATATGTGATCGATCAATACCAACCAGATAAAAAGAGAGGTCGATTACGTCGAATCTCTCCTTGAGAAATGATGATTAAGACACTGCCTAAACACGTGACGGATCTGGTTGACCGGATTGTTGGGGTCAAGGTATTGGAAAGTGAGAAAGGATGGGCCAATCAAAACGCAACGTGGTTCTCCAACAGCAGTCATTAAAGAAAGAGATGTCATTTATTTGTCAGAGGAACAATGCTTTCCAGATAAATTAAGACTTTTTATTGCCGCCTGTTTTATTCCCTCATATAGTCCATGGTGAACGGGTAGCTCAAAGCACTTGGAATTACCACTAGAATACACCTTAGGAACATGGGTTAAACAGACAGGAGTCAAGTCACTGACGTGATGCGCTAGACAAAACACAACGCGTCGGTTCAAATTCAGAAGAACAGCTACTGATACTAATCACTTTAACGGTTCTAGGTGAAGTTCCGGGCCAGAACCAGATCGGGCTCGCTGACTTGGATAACTGAGCGGGTTTAATCAATTATGTTTAAGCCATTGGGGTTGACTGTAAGAAACACTGTCGAACGAACTCGTTTGAGATGTTTGCGTACTATTTCAGCTTGGGAGGCAAAAAATGTTGTTACCCAGTAAGAAATAAACAGTGCCGGAATTGAAAATTGAACTATCGTTGAAAGGCAATGCATAGAGTTATCGGTATGCGTTTCCTGATTAGCATGTCTCAGTGACCGAGGCCCAAAGACACTCGCACACAAACATCTACGCAGGTAGTTTGTACTGCACTAATTGCTGTTCCCCTCACATAACCCGTATCCAGTGCAGAAACGAAGGAAGAAGACCAGATCACACATAAGTGGAGGCCTTTGCAGGGGGGGTAGGCCGTTGTGCGGGTAACAACACAGCAGCGAATAAAACCGTCTTTATTTGTTGGAGTAGGGGGGCTAATTGCAGTGCAGCGACTATGAAAACACTGACCACAGAAAGTAAATTGAGCAGTAGAGACTGTGAATGGCGTGTATGCCAACAAATATGCAACCTTCGCTACAAACTGTGAGGTTGATCAACTGTAGGCTCGGAGAGGTTGTGTGCCTGCACCAACTCCTCTTGAGCGCATCAGTCAAGATGGCACAGTTGGACGATAATTACCTCGGTGACAGTCGACATTTGGAAACTAAGTATTTTAGGTCGATTCCTTGGTACTCATTGGACGATGTGAAAATTATCTATCGTACTGACAGAATGATTAAAATTGGTCAGCCGAGGTTGGTTCTCAGTTTTTGATATGATGACAGGGGCTGAGTGAAAGCTCATGCACAACAGGGCTGGAAGACCTGTTGCCTGGACTGAGTTTTCGAGCTTTTCGTATTACATTTGTCCACAGGGTCTTCTTTGAAGCAGAGACCAATGAATGCATACTTCTCATTCATAGAAGGCAAAGTGAGTTTCAGTTCACCAGCTGCATTGCTTTCTAACTCATACTCATCGGACATTCATTCTGTCTCTTTGCTGACCTTAAATTTGTTATTGTGTGTATAAAATGCCGGAAACAACACTGGTGACAAACTATGTCAGTTACCTGACATCCTTAAAGCTTGAGTTTTTGAGGGGTGTATTGGTATGATGCCCATAAAGTTTGCCCACAAAAATATGGGTTAAGAAAGAGTGTGGAGTTGAGCCTCTTGCCACTCCATCAAACTGTCCGATGAAAATTGTCATCTCGCATTGTACTGAACTTCTTTGGACTCACCCTTTGAGATGCTCTCATTTATATTCGACGTAAAATCATAGGTAACTTATTGTCTCCTGGGTTCGTGCATGGATCATCATTCCGTAACCATGGTAGCATCGGTCGCGCCATCACAAAATCTTAACTCTAATTATTGGTGCCAGTGAGTTCATTTCGCACCGCGTTTCTAAATTCATGTCCACGAAAAATTTGGCGGACAAAAATTTGGAAACCCTTCCATAGTGTACCTCATCAGACTGTCCTATTTTGGATTACAATTTCTCTAGGCCTAAACTCGATAGTTGTTTGAATAACGTCTTGATATCGCAACTTTTGACCAGTGGTTTTGCTTACTCGTTTTCAACTGCCCATGCAAGAACTTTTTCAAGATCCACTCATCATTCAGCTGACAGACGTCTCTCATCTATTGATGCTAGTTGAACACCACATTTATTCAATCACTCTCATGTCTCGAATGAAGTTGAACAGTTTGGGCATTGTGTTTAACATGTTATTGTTAAACAGATTAAGACTAACAC
>QNGE01006190.1:7705-34271 GCA_008508345.1 Paragonimus westermani | reverse complement strand
TAACGTTAGTCATACAACGTGGGCTTGTGATTGCCCCTTCGCTGTGGAGTACCTTCTACCATGCAGGCATTCCTTGCCTCTGTATGAAAATTTCGGCAGGGGTCTTGAAGAATCCCCTGTCGTCCCGCGATTGACCAGAATCTTCAGTGGAATCCTTAACATCCCCTCTACCAATTACGAGACTCCCAGAAAAACCTACGTCAGATCCCCCGGAGTTGCAGCGTTCACCGATTAGCAATGTTTTCACCATTTGCAACCAGAAACCGCACAGACGCAATCGAACCGAGTTCACTTGTTCTGTCTATGTTCCAATTCGTTCCTATTCTATTCACTAGTCGATTAGCAATGTTTGCACCATTTGCAACCAGGAACCGCATAGACGCAATCGAACCGAGTTCACTTGTTCTGTCTATGTTCCAATTCGTTCCTATTCCATTCACTAGTCGATTAGCAATAGTTGTACCAATATTTGCTTCCTTCTCAATTTCTCCATTTCCCTAAGTCATTTAGCCTTACTGGCTTCGTATTTCTCTCGCATGTAATTAAGTGATTTCGCTTGCACCGGTCAGTCACCAGTGTCTACCTCCATGTGCTTGCGGCGTTTCTGATTGGTGTACATGGTGCATTCTGGTGCAGAGATTTCAGCGCGCAGGTGGCAGCATTCGTTTGGGTTTCCCTATAGGGTTTTGAGATCTTGTGCGCCACACAGATTTCGACTTTCCTGATTGGTACACGTGGTCCATTTGGACACACATACACCGCCCTACGTTTTCCATTAGGCAAAATTCAGGATCATGTGCAAAAATCCTACGCCCGTCAGCATGCTCAGAATCAGGCAGGATGTCTACGCCGATATCTTGTGAGTGCCACGGAGACAGCCCCCATCATTTCGTCTATGACAAAACTGAACAAGGGTGATAGAAAGTGACGCCTTCGCTGTACGCCACTTCTGGGGCTGAAACCATCAGAAAGTTCAACGTGAACCGTTGGAAAGTATCCGTAGGAAGTGAAATCTGCCGTTGGACGGCGATAAAGTGATAAATCATTGAACACCGGGAGATATTTCCGTGGTATCGCCCAGGAATTTGAAACTCATCAATTTACATGACAGAGGGCATCAGAAGAGTTGAGATTTGTTTTAGTCGACCGTAAATCGGTGTGTCCTTCATTTCGCACCGAGATTGAAGTTAGCGATGGTAGGTGTAGTGACGGCATTGATATGCTATGTTGTGAAAAATGTTTTCACGTGTGATTAATATTTGACCGATGTTGATTTTGTGAATGTTTGTCGCGTTATTCTGATATTGCTGAGCTTCGCTTGATGTTGAAAGGTGGTCCTACGCTTTGTTCTCTTCCTCGAATGAAATGCATCACTCACCCTTCTTCTTACACCATTTACTTTGATAGTGTCCCTTACCCTTATTCAGTCCGAGCCCTGTAAACTTCTGAATGCCGAAATTAGACTTCTTCTTTCCGTGTTTTTCTTTGAGTAACTTATGATTCCCGTCGTTTCTTGATGCATGAACAGTCGTTTTGCTCTGACCCAACCAACGAATGTTTTTTTGCAGGCCCGACCCGTTTTATCGTCCACCTATGCTGACCGGTGTCTGGGCAATTTCTTTCTTCGATTTCTGAGGATTTTCACATTCGAGATAAGAGACAATTTTCTTGTACAGTGATTTACTTAATACCGTATTCAATCCAGTTATTACGAGCGTCTTCTCGTTAAATATTTCGAGTGTAGGTTAGTTCTGTCGTTGGATATTGAGAGGCATTTACTGGATCAACAGATTGGATCAACAGATTACGCGTAACTCGGTGTGAACTTGAGTCGCTAGCGGAGGATTCAATAATCGATGTTATCCTGTAATCCGTTTTAGGTTACGGATTATTTACAAGGCTTTAAAGATATATTTGAGAGTCACCAATTTGTTAGCTTCAGCGAGTTCAAAAGATGCCTAGAAAGGTACATGAACGATTACAGTGTTCTGCACGTGCTTGGTTCTACCAGGAAATCAGCCTTAAAATATGATCATGTGAGTGTGATTGTTGTTGGGCTCACGTGGTAGATGGCGTTCCGCTGTATAAAATACAAGTGACGTGAGAGCGGAAGCCGTGGAATACAACGTGTTTAGTGAGTTGAGTTCACATGCTTCTCACTGCACAATTCCCGCGACCCCTGTTGCCAATCACGCTTTAACGTGGTTAGGAGAAATACCGGGTTGGTTGTTATCTCTTTCACGTTGGAGCGCAACCACGACATAACTGCTCTGCTGCACGATGAACATCCAAGTATTCCTTGGCCCACAGAAAGTGAAGCCAACGACTCGAGACATCTTTTCGAGGAAAACACGCCAGCCAACGAGTTGAAGCAGTATGCTTCGGATGTTTATGGCAAGTATATAGCTACCATGTATATTCGCAACATCCGTCACCGATTGAAACCGCCAGTGATAAATTAGTGTGTTAGTGTGCACCAACGTAGCAGAAAATCTGCCACCAATTCTGCATCATATAGAGAAAAACGGCGCACTGCGTGTCATCAGAGACGAGAACGATAGCTACATGCACATATATTTTGCACGTAGAGAGCAAGTGCGGTTATTCAGACGGCTCCTTGATGTGGTAAATGTTGATGCCACTCATGGGACTAACCGCTAAAAGTGGATCCTCCACCGCCTCACATTCGCCGTTGCAGCCTGAAGATATATCAATTCCCGGTTACAGACGGCATGGATCATGGGCGATCTCTGATGTACTACTATGTACGAAGTGAAAAATACACGTCCCTGCGTCATTTTTTCGGAACATTCCGGGAGGTGATGGGGGAACAAATACATGTCAGAACTTCTGTGATGGACAAAGTGGCGGCCCAAATGCGAGCAGCATGAGTGGTCTTTGGGTGCAACATAATGTTACGTTGCTTCCATGTTCGGGATGCTGTGAGAGAACACGTCACTTGATGTAATAAACCTTATAATCACCATTCAGACGAATTTCTTCAGAAGCCGATATTTGTTTCACCGCATGACTACTTGCAATAACTCTGAAGAGTGACTGATCTCGTTTGTCTACTCATTTTGAAGGTTCAACCGGGATGTTGCGATAATCCGGCGAACAGCCCCCAGCTTTGTGGACTACTGTTTGTGCAGTTGGCTATATACAAATCCAATGTGGCCCATCCATGCACAGTCGGATGTTGTTCACTCCGGAAATCGAACAAACATCTGGAGAATGCGAATGGGCGACCAAAGAGGCGCTCTCATTCCAGAGATCACCTGGTCACGGCCACTAGTAAAATTTGGTGTGTCTAGTGTGTCTAACCATAGGTCGTGGCGTTGTGAGTGTAAGGTGCACGTAGGCTGGCCGTCGAGTGGGTCACTCCGGAATGCTTCATGCGGTACAATGTTTCACTTGTAATTAAACCCTTTGCTTTTCTGAAAACACAATTCCATCTCCTCATTGGTCATGTAACTGCACAAACTTGCCGATATCTTTGTTACCATAGTGCCAAAGCAGCTGACACCCGATTACGGTGAGCGGTATACACGCTAAGCAGATCACGTTGACTCTCGCCCGCATTATGTTTGGGAGTCATCACCTGTAGCTTTATCTACTTACCCACGGCGCCTCCAAATTTCAGTGGTTTCCAGTTACACGTAGGGATGATCATGAACAATCGAACCTATCAACCGTCGGCACCACTTTAAGGGAATGTCGAACGCACAAGTTCGAGAACAATGATCTACATTTACACGGCGCATGGTTAATAATCATTCGTTGCTAACTATTATCTACCACATCACAAAATTTGAGCTACCCCGTCAATCTATTTCGCTATGAAGTTAGCGCAACTCCTCGGCATCTTTGATAAACCTCTTTTACGAATTAAGATAAAAATAATTCCCGCAGCATAATAGGCACACTTAATACTTTCCTCAGTATTCCACTCACATGATATTCCAAAATCATATATTAACGGTATATCAACGACATCATTCACTTCCTGCGGATAAATTTCAGCCTGTAAGCCCTAACCGGGACTGAAGTTTGCAAACACAGTGCCAACAGTATGTTCACATATTCAATCCGTACACCCTTGGGTTTCAGTGACCCTAAAATTGTCGATGGATCTATCGAATCGAAAGCATCTTTATAGTTGAGAAATACGGCGACTGTTGGCCGGCGGTACACATGACGCTGATCAAGAATTTGACGAAGGGTGGAATTCGATCAATGCATCCTCGCCCATGGTGAGGCACTGCCTGTTCTTCCCTCATGTTTACCCTTTCGAACTGTAGAGTCGACGAAGTATAATGGATGACAGAACTTTAGTAATAACTAGGGTCAAGCTAATTCCCCTATGGTTTTCGTAAGAGCTCTGAACTCCTTTCTCGAATATGGGAACCACTATCGCGTGGCCCCAGCACATTAAGATGGTCCCCGTCCACCATAAATGCTGAAACAATCGCATCAAGGCCTTTAACAACGCCTTCCGAAGCCCTTTTAAAAGCGCCGACGGATCATCTGGGCCGAAAGTCCTATTACGATTGAGAACCAAAATACATTGGCAGACATCGGTTCTAGCGAGTGTATTCACTCAATGAGTCATCAAACGTTTAGCGGTTATAATGTATAATATTTTTGATAGGTGCATCCACTCGCGAGTTCCTCATGATTTTGGTTTTCCTAACTACTTTTGTTTTAGTCAAGCCATCCATCGTGTACTATCCGTCTCGGGGCTAAGAACACAACTCGCTCAGTGCCTCGCTGGTCTGACGCGTTTTCAGAGATTCGGCTATTGATACACGGGTTCAAAGCGGAAGCCCAATGTTCCCGGATCCAGTCGAATTTTCTTGCTAAGTATGAAGGGGACCTCTACAGACCTGAAAGGAAATGATTGAAAACAGTGTGTGGCATCGCTCTTGGGGATTAAAGAAAATACCAAGGATAGAGTAAGTTTACCTGCATGAATTTCTAGGTGAATAGGAATCAAGCAGTGCTTCAAAGCGATCTTAAAAAGCGTTGCTAACAACCTCAGAAGGGAGGCTGTTTCAAATGTTAATGATCCTATAAGAAAAGAACTACTGTTCAAGAAAGGTGTAAGGAAGAAGCTTGAAAAGATTTCACTTATGTCCTCGCCGGCCGCCACCATTTGCTACAGTAAATAACTGTCCCAACAAAATTGCTCTGAAGAAGTTGGAGAATAAAATTTCCGCGGAGCCTTCGGAGTCCAAGTGGATACAAACCAAGATTTCCAAGTCGAGACTCGTACGCAACAATTCTTAGGTCCGTAGCTAGTTTGATAGCCAAGCGGTCAACAGCTAATATCTTTCTTCATGCCAGTATTCATGACTTCATTAGCATACTCGAGAAGAGACCTTAAATAAACAAGATGATGCGTTTGAAACGCTTTCCTGACTATGCAAGGGGAATTGTGCTCAATCATCTTGCGATTGGCAGATCCCTTTTTTGACGCCATCTCATGGTGATACACGATGGATAATTTAGACGACAGTCGGATGCTGAGATCTTTTTTCAGATCTATTTTAATATCCACTTTACTGAACGCACTATGAATCACAGAGGCATTGCCAGAATTTCCATCGAGTGACATATGAGCGCAGGTATTGTCATAAGTGGGACATTCCAACCATCTGACCAGCGCTTAATTGCATCAAGATCAGTGTGTAGTGCACTGAGATCAGTGGCATTTCGGGCTTCTATGTTATCGGCCTATAGGAGGACGTTGCTTGGAATACGTAGTGACCAGGATAAATAATATTTTGATAGTTCCGTTCATCTGTACCTTTTCGATGATATCGATTTTGCATCTGATTTTGTTTTAGTCAAGCCACCCACTTTGTAACATCCGGCTCGGTGCCTCGCTAGCTTGATGTATCTTTCTGTACACTCTATTTTTCGGGGTCGGTAACAATACACGGGGTCAACACACTGAGTCCTGGTTTTTCACTGTCGGTCGATTGTCAATGGTGGTCACTGACAGGGTTTTATTTTGTTGGATAAGTTCCATTCAGGCAAACAAGAGTGGACGTATTCTCCACCCCCAGTGGATGTACCCGCACACTCCAGTGCTGATCCTAACAGATTATGTGCATCAAACGGCAGCTAAGACAACACTTCGCTCAAGTGACTAAGCTTAATGCTGACGGCTTCTAAAGACAGGCAGGTCCCCACAGCAACCACGCGGACAACTCCTATGTGTGTCCTCCTCCTCTCATTCGTGTCGACGACGTCGTCCAAAATGATGGCGGCAATAGTGTAAAATGAAATTGTCGCATACCTGTATCCCGCGCCACAGAGAAATTTCATGTCATCACTGCTTGAGTGGTCGTCGAAGTAGAGGGCTGTAGAACGAATACTTTCCGATTATAATCAGCGGACCTTGCTTCCGTTAAGAAATCTCCCATGACACCGAAAAAGTGGTTGCAAGTGGACGTTCTTCTAGATTTCTAAGTTCACATCACCACGATCGCTTACGATGATAGCGTTACAGAACTGGAGGAATCGTTTGCACCTCTTCTGCAACAATAGCCGTAGGTGTCGTACAGTTGCCTTCAGAACGCTACTGACGAGCTCGTTTAGCTGAACGGTACAGGTTAGCACGCGAACAACCCTTCTGCATTTTTGACCGCTTAGCGCTCATTTTTCATGTAACGAGGCAGGCAAGATGGCTGAAATTAGTCCGTAGGCGCCGTCACCATTAATGCGAAGTGGTTCGATGATACAAAATTCACACGAGTAGTGTAGGTCCGTCGACACGTTTTTGAGTAGCGAAAAAGGTGTGTTATATTTTCTTAGCCTTTGAGTCTGCGAACTGATAGACAGAAGTTATAGCCAACGAAGTTCGGTGAGTGTTCCAGAAAGAACCTTCAAAGGTCATTCAGTAAACGGCTGTGATCCAGTGTGCTACTGTGGAGGCTTATCCCGGCGTGTCGGACGCGGCCTTAAAAAGAACCATTCAATGGTGGATTCAGAAGGCGAGATTGTGGGCAACAAAAATATCGGTAACAGGTGTTACGTACATTTTCGCACCGTGATCCAATGTATGTACCTCTCAATGTCATACAAATATTGCTGCTGTACTTAATATAACATATGAAAGGTTATGAGCCTCTCACATCGTTTCTTGTGAAACTGAATATTGTATCGTTATTTTTCGTGAATAGGTTCACGTTTAATGCAATTGAGCTCCGTAGAAGAGTAGAAACTGTGTGACATGTGGTGAGACCGCCTAATATGGTTGCGATCACATTCTTTCCCCCACCGCTCCCTGAGTGTTACCAAATTCTATACTTGGAGCACTCAGGGATCAATCGGGGAACGCTCAGAAAGCATTTAAGGAACAATCGTGCTACTATAGTATCACACTCCGCTGCTAACACATATTAGGGATTATTTAGAGATCATTTACGGCAGTTCCTGGATGAAATACGTTTGGCATTTGATTAGTGTGAGGTTCAAGGACAAGATATGTCAATCTTGGGATAAAATACGGTCGCGTTTTTGTGATCAATGAGAAAGCAACAAAAATGAGCGTGAAGAAACTGCGGCGTGATTGACTTCGTCATCATTACTTGTCTTCATAAATGTCTTCAAGTGAGAACCGCGAAGGGAAATATCACACATACGAAAACACTCATCGTACACATGTGTTTTTGTTCAACTACACTTCAACGCACAACGCGTTCGATTTCGTCATATTCGAATTTCATTTGGTTTCTCTTGTCAGGTTTCCACGCTAGCTACGATTTCGTCACCTCGTTTGAAGATGTCTGACAATCAGCAATTTGAACAAAATATGAGTTCATATTAAGGAATGCATATTGCTTTCACTGGGGTATGGAATTACTGGCCAGTCGTTTCGTTATTCATCGTCACCTGCGCCTTGCTCTGGAGAGTTCCCACGCTAACATTTCCAACGCTGGGTTGGAGATTATTGAGTGTCATGCGCTCAGTTTGTTAAAAGTTGGTTGTAAATGTTGCCTCTATGTAACTGACAATGTTAGACGTTCCCGAGCAAACAGAACAATGTGTAAGAACAATGTGAATTGCTGCAGGAGACTCGTGACGCTGAGGATTTCCAGTCTGTGTTGTCGAACAATCTGGTCGATCGACTTCGTGATTGGTTTGTTTCAAATGATACTCCGAGAGTGCAAGTCAGTCGGCTATGGCAAATTCTGAGAGAAGCCGTCTGAACTGCCGTCGGATGCAAGAACACTGATGGAAACCCCGAGAACTTCGTTGATACTTGACGTGCATCCTGGTAAATATGCACATTTCGGTTTGGATGATGACAATACACGAGCGTTGGCAAGTCGTCAGCTGCGGGACGTCGTCGCCATCGCAATACACTCGGGAAGGTACACTTTATGGTCTATCTCATGCGGTCCTTGCGTGCCGTTTGTGTTCCAATCCTTCATTGTTGGCATCCACAGTGAAAAGGGCAAACTGGGGGACGTAAACTGTGACCTTCTTGGCGCTGTAAATGAATTGCCTGTTGTGCCACAAGCAGGTATACAGTTTACGGGGGCCAAGGTGAGGGCAAATCTTAAGACCATCATCTGTGATTCACAGGCTCGTTCGTTTATTAAACGAATAAGTAGCCATGGTGCTTGTTATTGCTGTGATAAATGTACCCAGAAAGGACTGTACTTCAATTGCAAGGTAACTTACTCTAAATGACGCTTCCGCAAGAACCAACGCTGCTTTTCGCGCCTCAGGTTCAGCGAACGCCTCTCCTCTCTTTTGCCTCCTCATTGATATGATACGTTGTTTCCCGATAAACCACATGCATTCTCTGGGTTCGGGTGTGGCCCACACTGGCAATAAGGTTGTTATCACTAGGACGCGCTCACAATGTCGAATAATTGGGTCAGAAGAGAAATACCTCAATGAAGAACTACAGTTACAGCTACCAACAGGTAAACTGGGTCAGATGTGATCTGTTAAGAGGTAAAAAGGTAGCGAGGACGAAAGAGGAGGACATCGAGTTCTCGCAAGCTAGCCAAGTGTCGATAGATAATCCGTCACGCCTAAGAAGTTACATCGATGATGGTAATGCATATATCGGACAAATCACAATGGCGGCTGTTGTTAAGAAAGCTCTGGCTTCAGCTTTACATTCCCTAGTTAAGGGTCTAGAGTTCTTCCGGGCAGAGATGGCTCACTGTGATGGCAATCCTTTGGAGTATCAGAAAGTTATGCGGTAGTTCAAATATTACCTGGAATAGAATAGCAAACGACGGCCAACTTCTACTTTATCTTGTGCACTGCCTTAAATAACTTGACAAGGAGATAGTTGGCGAGTGCTTATTGCCGACAGCCACTTTTGGTTTATAGACCGCCCGGAAGATACTGAGTGAACCTTTTGATCAGACTGATCACGTCACTCGGTCATTATTTGGTAGGCTATTCAACGAATCCAACGTAATCGCCGGCATTCCAGGGGTACTATCCGCTTTAGCCATCCAGATGGAAGGCGGTCACGTTGCGCTCACTGAAAAGAACCACGCCGTCGACTCTGGAAAACACATCGCGCTATCTGTCCAGGTATCTCCAATATGAGCGGGCTGAGTTTGTTGATGAAATAACATTGAGCGTAGAGGTTCCGATTATACCAGTCTGTCAGATTGCATACAAACTTGAGCCAGAGTAGCTAGCAGCTGCTTTGGCCAACTGGCTAGCCGAAATTAAATAGGTCACCGCGATGGTAAACAACCCTTCCACTGCCGTGCCTTTAAGTGGGAACTTGCGTTACGTGGCTGCATTTAACTGGTCAGTTTAATGCTTCGCGTATGAAGATGGTTCATCATCAACTATCTTGCGATAATCATGGTTTTACTGCGCACATGCACCGAAATAACCATTCTCAGTTATCCGCAAGAGATACCAGGCGGGAAGTAGGGATAGGAGCAATTAAGGGAGATCGAACGTACATTATACTACGAGTACAATTGATCTCAACAAGTGTTAGACGACACCGATACACCAAAGCAGGTAGGTTGGTCAAGGATCTGGCTGTCGAGCGCGCAAGTGAGCTGGAAGTGTATTTGGTGCCACAGACCCGCGTATGACAACAAGCATGCAAACAAATAAACGCGATCGCCTGAAGTAGGCAGACGGCAGACAAAGTTCCTTACGATTCTGTGTACAATGTGAACTAGGATTTGGAGAATAACTTTGCACATCTCACAGCAGTAAGTCAGACGAGGGTTATCTCCAGGTTGCTGCACAAACCCTTCCAGAAAGTTACTACGGACGCAGCCGTTCGATCTACGTGAAGACAAACTGTTCCCAGCCGCCCCCTAGCCTAGTCTGGTTTGTGCTGCACCAGCTTACGGTTAGATTTTCCAAGTCCCAGACACTACAAGTGGAGGAGTGTTGATGCCAACAACTCCTAGCGAGCACCTATTCGAGTGACCCTCCTACGGAGTCGAAACGAATTTCGCGCGTCGAGGACGTGGAATGAACACGCACTTCGCATGAGGGGGCTAAAGTTTCGAGTTCCGATCGAACCGGGACGTAGGCGCGTGTACGAAAACGAAAAGCAAAAGGGTTGAACTTGGGCGCGTATACAAATGGCAAACTCACATGGCGAACGCGGATAACTAAGACATGATGTAACGATTCACGTCTGAACGTTGAGTGACGCCTAGCTCAAAAAACGGATGCCCAAAATGAGAACAAGATTGGATCCAACACTTTATACGGTACTATTAACTGAATGCACCAATAGTTACAAAAAGCAAACCTCAATCGTTCGCGACGATAGCCTCGTTCAGCAAAAGCAACAGCTTCTAAGAGGACCAACAAGGTCAAAGGTCAACCGCCACGGCTGCAGACCAGGATGTAATATTCCAATTGGGTCAATCACAAGTTACAGTGCACACAATGTCTAACGTTCGTAATCGAGCACAAATAGGTCTACTCCACAGAATAGGAAAAACCACGAATCAAAAAGAAACGTGTATTAACACAACTCAGATACCGAGAGAGTTCGATCAACAGCCTGTCCTTGTGCATATATATATATATACGGGGTCCCATGGTCCGGGAGTTCCCACCAATCAGACGTGGTCTCACGCTCACTGACCGCCGACCTCGGGTTCTGGTTGGTCAACTTGCTCAGCCCGTTGCACGGACGCGGCCAACCCATGTGTTCGAGGATCTGAAAGGAAGCGGAAGGGAGAATGTGTGGCAAAACAAAATGGCGGCGCACTACATGCTACTACACTACTCCTCCCCGTCGAGAGCACTGGCCGCAGTGCTCCGGACTTCCCCCCTCTGGCGGTACAGTGCACTCCCCAGCTACCTCCAACTCCTCGCAATTAATCGATCGATCCTCTCCTGTAGTATCCGGCTTTAAACGATTGAAATGTACCACTCTGAGTCCCGACCTATTGTCGTTAACGTCCCGTATCGTGCAGGTGGATTCCGAAATGATGTTGTGCACAACGTTTGGCCCCTTCCACTCTCAAAACAATTTTTTGAAATTCCATTTTCTGGGACTTCTGCACGCAACCAACCTTTATCGCCGGGCTCCAAGGGGCTTCCATATGCTTCTCTATCATAGTAATCCTTCTGTCTCCTTTGGGCCGTCCGCAGGTGTTCCCGTGCTAACGCATGTGCTTTCGCCAGTTTGTCACGTAGCTGAACGCAATAGTCTGAGATTAATAGGTTATCCGGCAACAATCTGGGTACCAGCAAGTCGGACGGCAGTCTCATCTCTCTTCCCGTTAGCAGGTAGTGCGGTGATTGTGCGGTAGAAGATTGGACACTAGCACGGTATGCGAGCACGCACTGAGATACGGCTTCGTCCCATGAACAGGTGTTTTCTGAACTCACAAAAGTATTCAGGAGGGACTTCAGGGTGCGGTTGACACACTCCACAGCACCATTACCCTGCGGATGATAGGCGGTCGTCCTTGTCTCCCTTATGCCCAGTATTCTACGCAGTTTATGCATCAATGTACTCTCAAAATTTAATCCTCTGTCAGTGTGCAATTGAGTTGCGGGCGCCCCAGCGCGAGATCCAGTGATCGAAAATGAATTTGGCGATAGTTCCGTCATCCGCTCGTGGCACTGGCACCGCTTCACACCGTTTAGTGAAATAATCTACCATCACGAGAGTGTACCTATTCCCTCGGGTGGTCTCCGGTAGCGGCCCGACGATGTCAACTTCTACTATTTCATTCGGATACCCCGTCAGCATGCTCTGTAACGGTGCGCGTCGTTGTCTCTTGGAGTTTTTAATTTGTGCACACAGACCACAACTACTACACACATCCTCGACGTCTCTTCGTCGGTGGGGCCACCAGAACCGTCGTCTCGCAGCTTCTTCAAGTTTGTTCTGGCCCGCGTGCCCCAAATTCTCATGCAGTTCCTGCAAAACAATTCGAACCGCCGATTATGGGACCACGATTTGGCTTTCATATGTCGGGCCATATTGATAATAAAGGACATCATCGGCTATATAGAGATGGTTCCACAACGACCACAAGCAACACGCCTACCAACTACTTCCTGCCATCTCTTGGGTGGTCGGACGTGGCCCCCTCTTTTATTCGTCTGTATATGATCTGTGGATCTGCATCGCTACTCTGTATGGCAGTTAATCGATTATTCTCCTCTTGCCTGATGGTGATCATCATGGAGTAGCCCGTGCATGAGGGGCAATCGCCATGGTCGTGAATCGGTCTTCTAGATAATGCATCAGCATTTCGGTGACGCAGACCAGGCCTGTGTTTACGTTCAAAGTTGTACTCTTGTAAAAACTCTTGCCAACGTGCAACTTGCCCCTCCGGGTCCTTAAAATTCTGCAGCCATTGGAGTGATGAGTGGTCCGTTCGAACCAAGAAACGCCTTCCGAGGAGATAGTGACGGAAGTGTTTAATAAAATGTACTAGAGCGAGCATCTCCTTTCTAGTGGTACAATAGTTCCTTTCACTTCTGTTGAGGTTTCGGTTTCCATAGGCAATAACATGTTCTTTATCATTATTGTCTAACTGAGATAGTACAGCCCCTATAGCGACGTCACTGGCGTCAGTATCCAAGATAAACATTTTCGCGTCCGCTCTTGTGTCTGGGAGTGCCAAAATGGGGGCAGTGCATAACGCATCTTTTAATCGATCGAACGACTGTTGACAATCTTCGGACCACTCGAATACTCGCCCCTTTTCCGTCAACAATGTTAGAGGTTTAGCTATGTGAGAAAAACGGGGAACGAATCGTCGATAATAAGAAGCCAACCCAAGGAAACTACGAATTTCCTCAACACTCTCAGGAGTTGGCCATTCTTTCACCTTACGCACCTTTTCGGGATCACAGCTCACACCGGACTGTGAGATGACGTGTCCTAAATATTTTACTTCGGTCCGCATAAACGAACATTTGGCTGGATTCAATTTCAGTCCAGCCTCCGCTAGTCTTGAAAGGACGTTGGATAGGTTATGCAAATGTTCATCAACGGTACGTCCGTGTACAATGACGTCATCTAAATAAACCAGACACTGCTTCGGGATCAGGTCTCCGAGCACCTGTTGCATTAATCTTTGAAAGGTGGCCGGGGCATTCGTCAATCCAAATGGCATGGTTTCAAACTCGTACAGACCAGAGGGTACCACAAACGCGGTTTTCAGGCGATCACTGGGCTCCACTTCCACCTGCCAGTAACCAGAGGCCAAATCAAGGGTACTAAACCACTCGGTGCCCGAAAGAGCATCGATAGTGTCATCGATACGTGGTAGTGGGAACGAATCTTTTTTGGTTACCGCGTTTAACTTGCGATGGTCAACACAAAATCTTAAGGAGCCATCCTTTGTCTTGACTAATACTACCGGGGACGCCCATGGAGATGTTGTCGGCCGGATGATGCCTTTCTTTAGCATGTCTGTTAATAATTGTTCCACACGGCCCTGAAGAAGGACTGGTAAGCGACGAGCCGCTTGCCGGATGGGGTGTGCCTCCCCCGTGTCAATTCTGTGTCGCACAAAGTGAGTGCGTCCAGGCGGCTGTCCTTCCCACCAGAATATCGCCCAATGCTTTTCAATTACATCCCGTACTCTTTTTGCTAGGTGTGCTGGGAGGTGTGAGATGACGGCGCTCCTAAATTTCTGCCGTTCGAACTCGGCGTGCACTTCCCTCTTCGCTACATGCTGCCCTATACGGACCTCCACAACACCTGACAGTGTTTTGTACACAGCTTCCAACGGAAAACGCTCGCCATATACCTGTACGGCCAGGTTAGGTAGGTCCAGGATACATTGCATGGTTATCAGATAGTTACNTCAGTTATCCGCAAGAGATACCAGGCGGGAAGTAGGGATAGGAGCAATTAAGGGAGATCGAACGTACATTATACTACGAGTACAATTGATCTCAACAAGTGTTAGACGACACCGATACACCAAAGCAGGTAGGTTGGTCAAGGATCTGGCTGTCGAGCGCGCAAGTGAGCTGGAAGTGTATTTGGTGCCACAGACCCGCGTATGACAACAAGCATGCAAACAAATAAACGCGATCGCCTGAAGTAGGCAGACGGCAGACAAAGTTCCTTACGATTCTGTGTACAATGTGAACTAGGATTTGGAGAATAACTTTGCACATCTCACAGCAGTAAGTCAGACGAGGGTTATCTCCACGTTGCTGCACAAACCCTTCCAGAAAGTTACTACGGACGCAGCCGTTCGATCTACGTGAAGACAAACTGTTCCCAGCCGCCCCCTAGCCTAGTCTGGTTTGTGCTGCACCAGCTTACGGTTAGATTTTCCAAGTCCCAGACACTACAAGTGGAGGAGTGTTGATGCCAACAACTCCTAGCGAGCACCTATTCGAGTGACCCTCCTACGGAGTCGAAACGAATTTCGCGCGTCGAGGACGTGGAATGAACACGCACTTCGCATGAGGGGGCTAAAGTTTCGAGTTCCGATCGAACCGGGACGTAGGCGCGTGTACGAAAACGAAAAGCAAAAGGGTTGAACTTGGGCGCGTATACAAATGGCAAACTCACATGGCGAACGCGGATAACTAAGACATGATGTAACGATTCACGTCTGAACGTTGAGTGACGCCTAGCTCAAAAAACGGATGCCCAAAATGAGAACAAGATTGGATCCAACACTTTATACGGTACTATTAACTGAATGCACCAATAGTTACAAAAAGCAAACCTCAATCGTTCGCGACGATAGCCTCGTTCAGCAAAAGCAACAGCTTCTAAGAGGACCAACAAGGTCAAAGGTCAACCGCCACGGCTGCAGACCAGGATGTAATATTCCAATTGGGTCAATCACAAGTTACAGTGCACACAATGTCTGACGTTCGTAATCGAGCACAAATAGGTCTACTCCACAGAATAGGAAAAACCACGAATCAAAAAGAAACGTGTATTAACACAACTCAGATACCGAGAGAGTTCGATCAACAGCCTGTCCTTGTGCATATATATATATATACGGGGTCCCATGGTCCGGGAGTTCCCACCAATCAGACGTGGTCTCACGCTCACTGACCGCCGACTTCGGGTTCTGGTTGGTCAACTTGCTCAGCCCGTTGCACGGACGCGGCCAACCCATGTGTTCGAGGATCTGAAAGGAAGCGGAAGGGAGAATGTGTGGCAAAACAAAATGGCGGCGCACTACATGCTACTACAAGGACAAGAATGGCCACTCGCGCGACGGACATTTAATGACACGTTAGTTTAATAAAACAAAGTGGGGCGGGTAAGGTAGTGGGAACAAGTGTCAGGTTAGTGGAAAAAGTAGGGAATGCAAACGATGGAAACGAATTGTCTTAGTTCGTGGGTCAACATATTTACACATGAGTCCTAACGTTCTTGGGATTTTCATGAATGTTTGCGAACTGTTTTATTTCATAAGATCGTTTGCGGGTTTCTGGTTATCTACTGCTGAGACAGAGCAAACATAACAAACGCATGTCCTCTATGATACGTTTAGATCAGTGCATTTAACGGTCCGGATATGAAAGAAGACGGGAGCCTGCGCTTTCGCCGAAGCCTTGACGTCTGCGGATGTGCTTGAGCGAAGCCCTTCAGAGGGAGTTACTAACATGGAGTACGGCGACATTATTGCAGCGACCAGCGTATCTTTGGCGCAGTTAAAAGAGACGACAGTCGGTACATCCGAACCGTACACAGAACGGATATGCGAAAATATATTGTGCGTTGTGCTGACGTTCATTATCAAGTAAATTCTTGGTTAAGCCACAACGAAACCGATAACTCTTTGGTTTTTAACTCGTTGTGGCTTAACCAAGAATTTACTTGATAAAGACGACAGTCGCTTTAGACAACTCAACTTTGCCGCGAGAATGGCCACAAGGCAAGTCGGTCACCGGTTGCATGAGTTACGCGCAATGTAGGTAGACCGGCGTTGATGGTTAACAGTGCAGTTAGAAAGACGGACAGCAGCGAGTATTCGAGGCTATGAAAGTTGCGAATTACCTGTGACCTGCCGAGTAGCGGCCGAGTGTCATACTTATCTACATGGTGCCCGAAGAACTTAACTACTGATAGGCCGATAACGCAATTGTGCACGTTGACATTGACGTTGTGCGCTGTAAATCGCCCGAACAGCAATCGCAGATGGTTTTGGTGCTCTTTCTTGAAGGAGCTTGCCACCAATAGTTATAGAAGTGGGTAACGTATCAACCACTCGTGAAATCGTTGATAAACCACTGGAATGCATATGCGGCTTTTTGGAGACCAAACGGCATGCTGAGAAGTTCGAACGGACCGAATGATGTGATCACAGTCGTTTGACCTTATCGTCCGTCGCATCTGAGATCTAGCAGTAAGCGGGAACCAGAACCAGCTTCGAGGATACACGGACGCCGTTAAGGCTAGACGTAGTGTCCTGAAGGTGTGAGATGGCTTGTCAACCCAATTTAGAATTTACAAAAATACCGCGTAGTTTAAAGGAATACCAGATGCACAAACTTTGCCGTCGGTTCTCGGAAGTTTGCTGGTACGCGACATTTATCCAGGCGAATAGTCTTATTTAGATTTGGCTAAGGGCATTGTGGACATTTGTGATGCTCAGAATTAGGGACTTCGAATAGCCCTAGAAATAGTACTTGAATTGAAACCTCCCACGCAAGTAATAAGGCGAAGACCTGGTACTGGCAGCAGTAAGCAATCGTTATTCATGGATTGAGACACCGAATTTGTTGGTGTACAACAGTATAAGAGAAATCTCAGTCTGTCATTGGCTGATCTCATTAGCACATGTAACGTCATAAACTGTATGTTAATTGGTGGAATACGGAACAGATGAATTGACGAATAACGGAAGGCACAACACAAAGACCGTTCGTCCAATCCTGATGTTGTATCATTAACGCGATATTTGGATTGGCCGTCTGTCAGATCTTCTGTTGTGTCGGGGTTTGGATAATCGGTGAATCGAGATTTCCATCACAATATTATTGTAAGCTAAAGCTACAGCTTGTGACGTCCGTAAGAATCAAGCCTCACCTGAATAGTTATCAGGAGGGTTCATAGTGTGGCCTCTGCTTTTTCGCGTGGTTGAGCCCAATGCAGTTGTGTAAGGAGGATAAAGCTAACCGGTAGACGTCAACGTAACTTTCCGGCGCATCACAACAATTTCGTGATACTTATAAGTAGTGTGGAAGATTCATGATTTTAGATGAGCCCCAACCGTAAAAAGTCAGGGCTTCGGCTGGATTCGAATTAGCGACAGACAAAGCATGCCTCAACGCGGCAAACGCTCTAACAGCTGGGCTACGAGGCTACACCAGGAGTTCGAAAATTTCACATTCGGACTCTGTTACCCACACGTTCCATTGTCTCATATGGAATCCAACAAATAATTCAGGGGATCGACTGCCCCGGCGAGGTCTCTCAAACAGTTCACTTTGGAATCCATCAACCCCACTGCTAAGCACATAAATTGTATAAATAATAAGTAATGTGGCAGATTTACGATTTTAGATGAGACAACTGTGAAAGGTCAGAGCTTCGGCTGGATTCGAACCAGCTAAAGACACAGCTGTGTCTGTCGCTGGTTCGTATCCAGCCGAAGCCCTGATTTTTCACAGTTGGGTCTCATCTGAAATTTCGTGATAATCTATGCAACGGTTTACCGATTATCAATGTTCCCATTACATTTTGTGTAAAAGCGGCAATCTGTGGTAACCTGGCTCACTAGTATATTAAAATGGTTCACAGGGGCGGTTCATACTGAGGCTATGATAAGAGTGACTAACGATGAGTGAATTGTGAACGGACAACGACGTTTGCACCACAAACTGGTTCTCTTCGAACAAACTCGCCGTTTCGTATCGCGCACCTCACATTTCTGTCCCACAGGGTAATGTGAACAGTTACGGTTGGATGAGCAAGGTGATCCGCAAATTGCGGGGAGAATAGAATGTTGGAGCCGTCAAAGGTCATCTTTTAGTGTGTACGTTTACTAAACGAACGATTTCCAAGGAATATCTAAGAAACACCAGGCGCGGAATGAGAATGCGAGTAACTGGGGAGGAACAAACACACAGTATACGATAGTTACAATAAGCATCGACCAAGGCCAAAGTAAAACTATATGCCGAGGTATCTGTGGGAGTGGGGGATCCTACTGTTGAGCGCGCGAGGAAGCCGGAAGAAAGTATGACGCCATCGGTGCGCATAGGCCAACAAACATGCAAACAAACAAACGCGATCGCATTTAGCGAGCGGACTGTCGGCGAGGATCCTTACGACCATGTGTACAATGTGAACCAGAATTGTGGGAAGAATTTTACACATTGCACAGCAGGCAGACCGGGGTTGTCCAAATGCCATTACAATCTCACCACGGTTTCAATGAATTTGTAGATTTTGTATGCCTCAGAAATGCCTTGGTTCATTACTATTCATATCTGTCACATACGTGTTTTGATGCAGAGGTCTTTTGTACTTTAATGCAGTGAATAGAAGATGATACAGTTCATCATTTAATTTACCCGCGCTCGTCTAATTTTTATGCAGAATCTCATGCTGGAACGCAAAATTATTACTTTTGTCACAGTCTCACGCCAGATGTAACCGAAGTTCGTCCAATATCACATTTATTTGTGTTTGTTTTGTTGGTTGAGTGGAGTGCGCGCTGCCATCTTGTTTGCGGTAATTTCTCGCTGGATTGTGCAAAGCGTTTTGTTGTCGTGTGATTGTCGGCATCTTGGTTTTCGTTTGAGTAAGTTGTGTGCATGACTTACTGAGCCTCTGGCTCACGCTCGTTTGTGTTTTTGTTACCATTCTAGATTCTCGCTGTGCTCCCGTCCTTCAGAGAGACATTGCTCCTCAGTGCTTCCACTCCGTCGCGCATTACAAATTTGGTGACAGATGTGGGATGGTTTTCGTCAGCTTGTGTCCACGTGACCAACTGATGATTATACCATTATGAACTCCCGATTACTACAGCTTGGTTTGATCAGGCATCCCTGGGTCCGCACGTTTGCAACCACACACGCAGTACACGTACGCACCCCCAACGCAACCTCTGCGCACGTACCCAATGTTCTGTGATACCACTGGCACTGACCGGTTCACATAGGCCTTGGAACACTGGGGACAGTGTTCGTCTGAGGAGGGTGCATTGTAACGCATTTTGCTATCGTATGATTGACGCCATCTTGGTTTTCGTTTGAGTAAGATGTGTGCATGACTTACCGAGCCTCTGGCTCACGCTTGTTTCTGTTTTTGTTACCATTCCAGATTCTCGCTGTGCTCCCGTCCTTCAGAGAGACGCTGCTCCTCAGTGCTTTCACTCCGTCGCGCATTACACTTGGTGCGGATGTGTTGGGGCTGTTCTTTCACGAGCATTCTGTTTTCTGCCGACGCTGATCCACGTGAATGGGGTCTGACTTTATCAGGTACTGGATACCTCGAGGCGCCAAATTATAGCGCATCCGTGTTCACGGTGAGTTACCTGCTATGTACGCTGGTTTGCACTTCGCAAAGACCACTCATGATTCCGCGTCAAGTATACTTTGCTGCATGCAGAGCTACATAGTACGGCATGCACAGTTAGTCTACAAACTTCCGTGTTCATTTTGTAGGCTCCGTTGGCTCTTATAATGTAATGTTCTTGCTAGAAAGGGTTGAAGAACCCATTTATATGTTCAATGTTGGCCTGAAAGTAGACCGGACGGGTACGAACATTCAGCTCGTGCCCATCCTTGTGATCTGAGCAAGGTTAGTTATCATTTAGGCGGCCTGGACCTCGGATAGTGAAGAGCATAGCTGTCACTCTCGATCCGCCAGACATCTGTGTGCATGTATTCAGGTTCCGCTGTCGGTTGTCTAGGCGGATATTTCTGAATACCATTCATTCTCCGGTTACCGGACTTTTGTGGTTGCTTGTCTGACAAGCATTCTCGCCCACCAGCACGGTTTTCCGCGTGTGGAGGGCTAAAGCGGACTCCAGATCAGAAGGTTGTGTGCCCGTATCGCGTTGGATTTGTCAAACTGTAGGAGGCTGGGACACTTTTAAGCTAAGGCTGTGCCTATCTTTCATAACAAAGACTAGAAAACGGAGTAACTGACAGCCGGGTGTGTTGCGAGTCGACGGAAAGACGGGGTGTATGTAAAACCTCAACAATCCAACGGCAAATCATTTGGCAAGCGACCGGAAGTTAGTTTGGTATTAGATGGTCGAACAAACGGGAAAAGTAGCGGCAAGTAATCGGACGGTGTCAGTACTGCAAACGGCAAGACTCAGCAGTGAAAAAGTGGAATCACGCGCCAAACCAGGAGTGTCTTAACACGTGGTAATTGTTTTCATCACATTTTCGGATGTCTCACCCCTGGTTGGCTGGGAGCGTTGGTACATCATAACTTTAGACGTGTCTTTTCGTTAAACTGCTCATGTTGTGTCTGGTGGCCTTAAGACAAGTTTTGAAATTAAGGTGTATTTTCGTGGAATTCCGTTCGGAACTTTCTCGCTTGTGCTGATTTGTGTATTCAATTGGTTCGTTTGTTCTACAGGATCGAAAGGGATGATGCAGAGGAACTTTTCCTGAAGTCAACGGATCTTGTGAGTGCGGATTTGCGATGCTTGGTGGGGCAACTGGACAAGTTCACATGGAGGACATATGCCGCTCAGTGACCTTATGTGTTGTGTTCCCCGACTTACGACGCCCTGAGTGCAGGACATGACGCATCAGATGCAGTATGTTTTTTTGAGTGACGCTGTATGGTGAAGATGCCACGTTCTGTCGTGTGCGAATGCCATTGTATCCGTGTCTGCCTTCCAGATTCAGTGTATGTGATGATCAATCATTTCGGGGTTCGCAATCAGTGTACGTCAGCAGTGCATGCTGAAGCCCGCTGTTCAGCTTGGTTTTGCAAACACTTTGTATCATTAGATGTCACCTGCTATTTGTCAATGATATGGGCTTCTTATTGAATAAACAAATACATATTCAAGTTTGGATGCATATGTCATGTGGGGTGCGAGCGCAGCCCCGTAAAGAAGCTCAGCGTGGATGTCAAACTGAACTGCAGGCGTTCATTAACCTAGATTTAAGCTGCTGGTTTAGCCGTGGAAGTTGCGTAAGTCTGTATCGGGTGTATTCGTGGTTCGTGTTATGTGCGTGCGTGCGTGCGTCTCCTCGCGACGACTGTTCCATTTGAGATGGATTTTCGACTATGCGCGTTGGCGGTCGTAGTGGAGTATGGTGCTGAGGCTATTTGTGCGAATTTCGTGGCGATATGCGAGTAGTTAGTTTGTGTTTTTCTCTGTTTGTTTTCTCCTCTGTCGATTGCAGCGAACAGAGACACGGTATGGAGTGTGGAGGAAGCTGCGGAATTGTGCGCGTGGAGCGANAACTACTCGCATATCGCCACGAAATTCGCACAAATAGCCTCAGCACCATACTCCACTACGACCGCCAACGCGCATAGTCGAAAATCCATCTCAAATGGAACAGTCGTCGCGAGGAGACGCACGCACGCACGCACATAACACGAACCACGAATACACCCGATACAGACTTACGCAACTTCCACGGCTAAACCAGCAGCTTAAATCTAGGTTAATGAACGCCTGCAGTTCAGGTTGACATCCACGCTGAGCTTCTTTACGGGGCTGCGCTCGCACCCCACATGACATATGCATCCAAACTTGAATATGTATTTGTTTATTCAATAAGAAGCCCATATCATTGACAAATAGCAGGTGACATCTAATGATACAAAGTGTTTGCAAAACCAAGCTGAACAGCGGGCTTCAGCATGCACTGCTGACGTACACTGATTGCGAACCCCGAAATGATTGATCATCACATACACTGAATCTGGAAGGCAGACACGGATACAATGGCATTCGCACACGACAGAACGTGGCATCTTCACCATACAGCGTCACTCAAAAAAACATACTGCATCTGATGCGTCATGTCCTGCACTCAGGGCGTCGTAAGTCGGGGAACACAACACATAAGGTCACTGAGCGGCATATGTCCTCCATGTGAACTTGTCCAGTTGCCCCACCAAGCATCGCAAATCCGCACTCACAAGATCCGTTGACTTCAGGAAAAGTTCCTCTGCATCATCCCTTTCGATCCTGTAGAACAAACGAACCAATTGAATACACAAATCAGCACAAGCGAGAAAGTTCCGAACGGAATTCCACGAAAATACACCTTAATTTCAAAACTTGTCTTAAGGCCACCAGACACAACATGAGCAGTTTAACGAAAAGACACGTCTAAAGTTATGATGTACCAACGCTCCCAGCCAACCAGGGGTGAGACATCCGAAAATGTGATGAAAACAATTACCACGTGTTAAGACACTCCTGGTTTGGCGCGTGATTCCACTTTTTCACTGCTGAGTCTTGCCGTTTGCAGTACTGACACCGTCCGATTACTTGCCGCTACTTTTCCCGTTTGTTCGACCATCTAATACCAAACTAACTTCCGGTCGCTTGCCAAATGATTTGCCGTTGGATTGTTGAGGTTTTACATACACCCCGTCTTTCCGTCGACTCGCAACACACCCGGCTGTCAGTTACTCCGTTTTCTAGTCTTTGTTATGAAAGATAGGCACAGCCTTAGCTTAAAAGTGTCCCAGCCTCCTACAGTTTGACAAATCCAACGCGATACGGGCACACAACCTTCTGATCTGGAGTCCGCTTTAGCCCTCCACACGCGGAAAACCGTGCTGGTGGGCGAGAATGCTTGTCAGACAAGCAACCACAAAAGTCCGGTAACCGGAGAATGAATGGTATTCAGAAATATCCGCCTAGACAACCGACAGCGGAACCTGAATACATGCACACAGATGTCTGGCGGATCGAGAGTGACAGCTATGCTCTTCACTATCCGAGGTCCAGGCCGCCTAAATGATAACTAACCTTGCTCAGATCACAAGGATGGGCACGAGCTGAATGTTCGTACCCGTCCGGTCTACTTTCAGGCCAACATTGAACATATAAATGGGTTCTTCAACCCTTTCTAGCAAGAACATTACATTATAAGAGCCAACGGAGCCTACAAAATGAACACGGAAGTTTGTAGACTAACTGTGCATGCCGTACTATGTAGCTCTGCATGCAGCAAAGTATACTTGACGCGGAATCATGAGTGGTCTTTGCGAAGTGCAAACCAGCGTACATAGCAGGTAACTCACCGTGAACACGGATGCGCTATAATTTGGCGCCTCGAGGTATCCAGTACCTGATAAAGTCAGACCCCATTCACGTGGATCAGCGTCGGCAGAAAACAGAATGCTCGTGAAAGAACAGCCCCAACACATCCGCACCAAGTGTAATGCGCGACGGAGTGAAAGCACTGAGGAGCAGCGTCTCTCTGAAGGACGGGAGCACAGCGAGAATCTGGAATGGTAACAAAAACAGAAACAAGCGTGAGCCAGAGGCTCGGTAAGTCATGCACACATCTTACTCAAACGAAAACCAAGATGGCGTCAATCATACGATAGCAAAATGCGTTACAATGCACCCTCCTCAGACGAACACTGTCCACAGTGTTCCAAGGCCTATGTGAACCGGTCAGTGCCAGTGGTATCACAGAACATTGGGTACGTGCGCAGAGGTTGCGTTGGGGGTGCGTACGTGTACTGCGTGTGTGGTTGCAAACGTGCGGACCCAGGGATGCCTGATCAAACCAAGCTGTAGTAATCGGGAGTTCATAATGGTATAATCATCAGTTGGTCACGTGGACACAAGCTGACGAAAACCATCCCACATCTGTCACCAAATTTGTAATGCGCGACGGAGTGGAAGCACTGAGGAGCAATGTCTCTCTGAAGGACGGGAGCACAGCGAGAATCTAGAATGGTAACAAAAACACAAACGAGCGTGAGCCAGAGGCTCAGTAAGTCATGCACACAACTTACTCAAACGAAAACCAAGATGCCGACAATCACACGACAACAAAACGCTTTGCACAATCCAGCGAGAAATTACCGCAAACAAGATGGCAGCGCGCACTCCACTCAACCAACAAAACAAACACAAATAAATGTGATATTGGACGAACTTCGGTTACATCTGGCGTGAGACTGTGACAAAAGTAATAATTTTGCGTTCCAGCATGAGATTCTGCATAAAAATTAGACGAGCGCGGGTAAATTAAATGATGAACTGTATCATCTTCTATTCACTGCATTAAAGTACAAAAGACCTCTGCATCAAAACACGTATGTGACAGATATGAATAGTAATGAACCAAGGCATTTCTGAGGCATACAAAATCTACAAATTCATTGAAACCGTGGTGAGATTGTAATGGCATTTGGACAACCCCGGTCTGCCTGCTGTGCAATGTGTAAAATTCTTCCCACAATTCTGGTTCACATTGTACACATGGTCGTAAGGATCCTCGCCGACAGTCCGCTCGCTAAATGCGATCGCGTTTGTTTGTTTGCATGTTTGTTGGCCTATGCGCACCGATGGCGTCATACTTTCTTCCGGCTTCCTCGCGCGCTCAACAGTAGGATCCCCCACTCCCACAGATACCTCGGCATATAGTTTTACTTTGGCCTTGGTCGATGCTTATTGTAACTATCGTATACTGTGTGTTTGTTCCTCCCCAGTTACTCGCATTCTCATTCCGCGCCTGATGTTTCTTAGATATTCCTTGGAAATCGTTCGTTTAGTAAACGTACACACTAAAAGATGACCTTTGACGGCTCCAACATTCTATTCTCCCCGCAATTTGCGGATCACCTTGCTCATCCAACCGTAACTGTTCACATTACCCTGTGGGACAGAAATGTGAGGTGCGCGATACGAAACGGCGAGTTTGTTCGAAGAGAACCAGTTTGTGGTGCAAACGTCGTTGTCCGTTCACAATTCACTCATCGTTAGTCACTCTTATCATAGCCTCAGTATGAACCGCCCCTGTGAACCATTTTAATATACTAGTGAGCCAGGTTACCACAGATTGCCGCTTTTACACAAAATGTAATGGGAACATTGATAATCGGTAAACCGTTGCATAGATTATCACGAAATTTCAGATGAGACCCAACTGTGAAAAATCAGGGCTTCGGCTGGATACGAACCAGCGACAGACACAGCTGTGTCTTTAGCTGGTTCGAATCCAGCCGAAGCTCTGACCTTTCACAGTTGTCTCATCTAAAATCGTAAATCTGCCACATTACTTATTATTTATACAATTTATGTGCTTAGCAGTGGGGTTGATGGATTCCAAAGTGAACTGTTTGAGAGACCTCGCCGGGGCAGTCGATCCCCTGAATTATTTGTTGGATTCCATATGAGACAATGGAACGTGTGGGTAACAGAGTCCGAATGTGAAATTTTCGAACTCCTGGTGTAGCCTCGTAGCCCAGCTGTTAGAGCGTTTGCCGCGTTGAGGCATGCTTTGTCTGTCGCTAATTCGAATCCAGCCGAAGCCCTGACTTTTTACGGTTGGGGCTCATCTAAAATCATGAATCTTCCACACTACTTATAAGTATCACGAAATTGTTGTGATGCGCCGGAAAGTTACGTTGACGTCTACCGGTTAGCTTTATCCTCCTTACACAACTGCATTGGGCTCAACCACGCGAAAAAGCAGAGGCCACACTATGAACCCTCCTGATAACTATTCAGGTGAGGCTTGATTCTTACGGACGTCACAAGCTGTAGCTTTAGCTTACAATAATATTGTGATGGAAATCTCGATTCACCGATTATCCAAACCCCGACACAACAGAAGATCTGACAGACGGCCAATCCAAATATCGCGTTAATGATACAACATCAGGATTGGACGAACGGTCTTTGTGTTGTGCCTTCCGTTATTCGTCAATTCATCTGTTCCGTATTCCACCAATTAACATACAGTTTATGACGTTACATGTGCTAATGAGATCAGCCAATGACAGACTGAGATTTCTCTTATACTGTTGTACACCAACAAATTCGGTGTCTCAATCCATGAATAACGATTGCTTACTGCTGCCAGTACCAGGTCTTCGCCTTATTACTTGCGTGGGAGGTTTCAATTCAAGTACTATTTCTAGGGCTATTCGAAGTCCCTAATTCTGAGCATCACA
>QNGE01006189.1:21166-34283 GCA_008508345.1 Paragonimus westermani | reverse complement strand
AAGTCAAGCTGTCCAAAAGCGTATGTTGCTGAATATCAACCACGAGATAAATATGAGATAGGAAATTGGCACCCAGAATTGAGTTTGAACGTCTGCTACCAGAAAAACCCAGTTGAACTGACGTCGTGGTCTAAGGTCATGGGTGAGCGAACGTCGATCGTACGTCTGTATCGAGGTTCCATTAGCAGCTTGTAAGGAAGAAACGGGCTGACAACGCTCGCGTTGGCCTACACTGCATGAAATTACGCTTACCTGAGCGTTGGTGTCGATTAGGAAGTTGTAGCCGGTGAATCTGTCTGGGATGTAGGAAAGACGACATTTGAAGAAGACACCAGGCAGAGCCGTCGCCATCACTGGCCGGTCATTGGGTTTCCTTGTGGGGTCGGCAAGATAATAAATGCGCAGTGCCGAGTAAATGACCACGTGGTCTGCACGACCGAGAGTGCAGAGTGTGATTCAACGACTGGACCTGTTTGGTCAAATATTCCGTCTGATGTCGCTAGTCGTTATGGGGTTAGTTAGCAACTATGTTTACTAACTGCGGATTACGTTGAACGTCCAACATTCTGTCAGCTGCATCTTCAAGCTCCTTCATAGGCACAACACTGCTGAATGTAACCAGAATCTCGCGTATCGATGGTGGTGAATTTTTCATCCATAACTGTCGAAAAATGGTGTCATCCATCTTCCTGACTCCGAGAAGCTGTTTCATGTGTCGTTGCAGCTTGCGGTCACCTAGATCAATTTCGAAAAATAGTTGGCTGAGCCTCCGCTGTTCAAAAACATCTACCCTGCTAATCAGGACGTCTTTCAGCTTGTCGTACGGCTGGTCTTCAGGTAGTTTGCCTATAACATCCGAGACCTCTTCGGCGATTTTGGTAGGCATCGACTGAACTAGGTAGGAGTACATCATGATTTGTGACTTAATGCGCCTCGTTCAAAAAAGAGCTAAATTTGTCCGAACCAGAGACGAGGGTTAATGACGCCAGATTCAGACAGTTTAATATCCACAGATGCGGTCAGCTGATCAGTTAATTCTTCTTAGTCGGACACAACAACGGCGGACGCTCTTTAACACGCAAACTTAATGAGGCAATGAGGAAGCTGTGGTGATTGAGCAGAACACCGAATAATGACGACGGAAAAATGTGAAAAGTTGACCAATTCGGGCTCACCAATTTGTAGTGGTCAAAAAGAGTCTCTGACCACCCTAAGTAAATGCAGGCGTATTTCACGAGGTTCGGTGACAAAAAGTGAATGAATGCAACAGGATGGTTACGGAAGTTTCAACTCACAGAAAAGGTTCAAGGGGACAACCACAATATTCCAAATCACCAGTATCCGAGAACCGAGGATATTCGGATATTACCGTGGGCGGCTGAAACGCGGTCGGTGCTTCGACGATGTTTGGAACCAAAAAGATGGGTGAGATCCGTGTAGTATCGTCAAGCAACTACGCCACATGGAGAAGAGCGGACCGGCGTGCGTGCACAAATTTTCTTCATTGAGTTTACAGGGTCATTTTAATGTATTCGAACAACAGGCAGAGATGACTTTAAAACGTTGTCGTACAAGAGTGAAGCATCGTTAGTAAACAAAACCAAGAAAACTGTCCAGGACTTTCATCATTGTTCCATGTAGATAGTCCCGGGAAAATGTGAAGAAGTTTTTGTCAGGATGGGCTGAGATGGGAAAGCATATACGTTTGCGGGGAAATGGATGGACTTGCCGACTGGACTTCATTCATTGCTTGAATTCCAATGAATTTCGTGGATGTCACCCAGTGTCTAATCATCACGCAATATTGTGTCTGGGCAGGGTGAAGGTGTTTTCTCGCTTGATACATATTAGTGAAATCAAGAATGGAGAGCCGAATCACGCCGTCAACGGGAGGACGTAAATTGAATATGTCAGGGCGTAGGATTTTTGCACAGGTTCCTAAATGGTCCTTAGTTGAAAACATGATGGTGTATGTGTGCCCAATAAACCACGTACACCGCTCAGGGATGCTCAAATTTGTGGAACGCACAACACGACAAAACTGTATATGAAAACCCGAACGAGTGCTGTCACCGACACAGCATAGTCCCTGACTCCTAGTGCACCAGAAGTGCATCAGAAACGGAGAAAGTCGCTAGAAGCACGGCGTGATGTAAAATTGTGGTTATCTTGCAATGACGAGATCAACCAACGGCATGCAAGCGATATATGAAAGAAGTAAAGTGAAATTAATTAGGGCAACGAGCGAACCAGCACATCTATGCGGTTTATGGTTGCAAATGGTGCCAACATTAGTAATCGACTAGCGAAATGAATATGAATTAAAGCATAGACTGAACAAGTGAAATTAGTTCGATTGCGCCTATGTGGAGGTTAACCACCCTGCTTGCTGTGATAACGACGACATTCCGCAATCGCCCTCCCGCGTCGGCCTGTCGCATTGTTTATGCAGGTGTGCAGGTTGGCCGAATGTGTCATGCCTAATAATTGTCCTACCGTGGACGTGCGATACGCACTTTCACACAATTTTATCCCCCAATGGCAAAACACTCCGAAGGTGCGTTTGAGCATTCGTCCCGGAGTGACCCTGAACTGTTTGAAAAATTGTCCGTCCCCCGACCTTGTAGAAAGTAAATAACCGTAACATCCCGTTTTATTGAGACTAGATCTGTTAAGCGACCAAACTCTCTCCTTCTCTGTTACGTGCGTCAAGGTTTTTACAAACTACATTCATTTGCGTTTTGATCACGGCCTTCTTGACGAAAGGCTTCACGTTTTACTACTAATTACTTGTTCGTTTTTGTATGATTGTAAATATCCGCAGTGATCGCGCATAACCCAGCGTGCTNCCACATTTTCTCATCTAACGTGTGGAATTACATTCTCCCTCCGAGTCCCATTTTATCCATTGAGCGAGGAAACGTTTCTGCGACGGATGGACGCACGGAACTTCGTCTAAGCTGAACGGTTCACGAGATGTTCAACCTTGCGACGTTTTTGAGCAACCGACGAAATGCTGCGTTGGAATCTGCCCATTTTCTCTCTTGGTTTCGGGATTTTCCGCCATGCGTCGCCAAAGCCGATCTATCTTGACAATTTCCGGAGGCCAATTTTATTTCCTAACAGCAAAAAATTCCAAAGGTGCGGTTGGACACCCTGTCGGAGTGACCTTGAAGTATTTGGAAAATCGCTCATCCCACAACCTTGTAAACAGTGAATTAGTGCAACATCCCATTTCTTGAGACTGGATCGGTGAATTGTGCAAACTTTCTCTTTCTCTGTTGCGTGCGTGAAAGTTCCATAAACTACAGTCGTATTCTTTTTGACCACGCAATTCTTGCGAGAAACTTCACGTTTGTGCTATTGTTAAATTATTCGTTTATGTATGGTTTGCAAATATCCACAGTGATCGCGCATGACCAAGCGTGCTTCACACATATGCGTTGGGAAACATATATTATTTATTTATTCATTTATATAGTGTCTGATTTGCGCGGAATGCTTCTCCTGGGTGGATTTAACCTAGTGAAGTGGAAGTCTGGCATAGCAGAGGCGCTGTTGGATATGCCACCGAACAAAAGGGTATCTGTGTCAGCAGCACTGGACCTGGGTGATCACAACCACCAGAAGGCCCTTGGGGTCCAGTGGCACGTATTGAAAGACTGTTTCAGGTTTCGTGTACCTTTACTGAAGAAGTCATTCACTTGGAGAGGCTTGTTATCCTGTACCGCGTCGGTGTACGACCTAATGGGGTTAAATGCTCCACTTATTCTCCGCGGTCGGAAGTAACTTCAAGGCTTATGTGGCGTGAATATCGGGTGGGACACACCCTTAGACGAAAAGTGTCAAGGTGAGTGGGAAAGGTGGTCACGGGGTGTAGCGTCGACAGACTCAGTTACTGTACTACGTTTTATCAGACCCCGTTGGAAGACGCCGACACGTTCTGAGTTACATATGTTTTCCGACGCCTCCGAGACGGGGTGTGGAGCTGTCGGCTATCCTCGAGAAGTCTTAGGAGATGGTAACATTCTTTTTGCTTCTTGATGGGAATGTTCCGTGTTGCACCCTTAAAGCACTTGTCTACCCCAAGGTTGGAAGTTGCAGCCGCGGTATTGGTGGTTAAACTTATGATATTTATATTAAATGAACTCGAACTAACCTCTGATAATATCACACTTTGAACAGACTCCGTCATCGTGTTGGAGTAATTGAGAAACACCTTTTGTCGCTTTGCCACATTTGTAGTCAACCATGTTCAACTCATTCGTGATTACATCCAGGACTGTCGATGGCGACACATTCCGTCCTAGTTTGACCCGGCGTTGTGAGGAAACTGTGATACTAGTTCTCAAGAAACCTACACGTGGCTATGTGGTCCAGCCGTTCTGTGGGAACTTGAGAATTCGTGGCCACCGGAAGAGCCGCTCAAGCCGATTCAGGCTGAGGAATTCGAATTGAAGAAGGTGCTGGTAGTAGCCAGTGTTAGTGGCGCGCAATGGTAGGTGGAGCTTGTTTCGCGTTACTCTTGCTGGTACGCCCTACTCCGTGCGGTATTGTGGTTAATACGTTTCGAGAATTATTTCATGTTGGGTCTTTTGCATAGGTTAGAATTGGACCTGACTTGTGAATCCATCGGCCCACTGGAGCAACAAAGCTTTATCGCTAAGGGCCTTACGGAACACGCCAGAGGCCGATCGGGTACGCTAGCCCGACCAAAACCTGTCGCTATAAACGATGTTCTGTGTCTTGGTGGAAGGGTCTCTACCGGGCTGCCTAGAAGTTCTCGAATAATGATACTACCGCCTCGCGGGACTGTTACGAATGTGATTATCGGACAATATCACGAGATAGAAGGTCACATGGGGGCCAGTCACGTTTTATCATCCATCCGAAGGAGGTTTTGGATTGTCAAGCGCATGGCTAGTGTGCACCGCGTTCTGTTGAAATGTACGAAATGTAAATCGTCGGCAGCAAAGCCGTGCCAACAAATCATTTTCCCGCTTACTGTTGATCGCACGACACCCGGTGGTGCCCCGACCACAGCCTGTGACGCGGATTATGTCTGACATCTTGAGATTCGGATTGGGAGGAGCATTTGTAAGAGATATGACTGTCTCTCCCCGTGTTTTAGGACAAGAGCTATACATTTGGAAGTAGCACAATCGATGTCAACGGACTCCTTCCTGATGGCTCTAATGAGGCTCACTGGAGGTTGGGGTGTGCCGGAAGTCACGTATAATGATAACGGATCCAACGTTGTGGGCGCGGAATCAGAGCTGAGAGGGAAATTACTTAGCATAGATCAATACAAAATCCATCGGACTCTGGTGGTCCGCGATATCCATTGCCAGTTTAATCCTCCCGCTGCTAGCCAGTGGGGTAGAACATGGGAGCGCATGGTTCGCACAGTTCGCTGGGTCATGCTGGCCGTCGCAAGGGAAGAAGTAACGTCTGACGAAGGTCCACACTCTCATTGGATTGAGGTTAAGAGGAATCGCAATGACAGACCTTTAGTTCCAGTCTACAGTGATCTCGACAGTCCCTCGGCCCTAAAATCAAGAGATCCGTTGCTCCTAAAACCAAGCCCGAGTTTGCCATACACCCATAACACAGCTAGAATGATATTCGAAAGGGTGGAAGCAGACTCAACACCTGGTCACCGTGATTTGGAAGCACTGGGTCAGAGAGTACCTACACCCTCTCTAGGCGTGTCATAACTGGACGAAGGTTGGCCTTGTTCTATTCACTGGGGGCTCTCGAACAGAAGGCGTTTGGGCCAAAGCTGTGGTGGGCGGAGTTGTGAAGGGTGCCGACAATCACGCCTGCGATGTGTATTGAGAACAGAAGGCGGCACGATCAGACGAGACATAAGATCCATGTCTTCTCAAAGGAGCAGAGGGTAGCGGCGTCGTCAGCGAGTAAGCCTAAGGTGCAGGGAAACCAGTTCACGATACGCACTCAACCCGCACCTACATGAGTGTTTGGAACCGTGCTGAATTCGGGGACCGGTGTTGAAACAGCCGCTTGCATGAGTGTTTAATGAGTGTTATGCGCTGATAAAACGTTGGTGGCCACAGTCCCTGCTCTATTTATTCCCTTCTCATTGATCCATCTTCTTACGTTGGAATTATTTATATCGATTACGGGCTTTTCGTACAATCTGACACTACCACTCAAGTTACGCGCGTGACAAATAATTCCGCCTATGAATGCTGATCTTGATTTATTATTGGATCTTGATACCGTTTGCTTGTAAAACTTGTTTTTGCGTAGTTTTTGACCTTACTTCCCCTTGCCGGATCTTTGTTGATATGTGCCCTGGTCGCATTTTCACCTGATCGCTTCGCCATTACGTGACTTTTGCATTTGGTCATATTTACGCAAACCGTTAATCTCGGAACTTGTATATTTGGTGGCTTCAATATCGGGGTTTGTGGTTGTCTTCCACTATGTGGTTTATCATATTGTTTTTAAACGAGAACACCTCATTAATAAGAAACTGGTCGCTAGACGGGCTCAGAATTTATAGATGTTCGTTACTTACAGACGCGACTATCGTGGATCCAGCATATCGATAGACGTTGCGAGAAGACTGTGCGTTGTTCGAACAACCACTGATTGTCCATTATTAACAGGCAGAACGCAAACGTCGGAAAGTAGCAATTGCAAACAACTTGAAAAGTACAAAGATATCGGCCGCTTGTACACAACCTACTGTCAATGTACGTCTATTATTCTACTCGCCTTCGTATTCAGTATAACGAGCGTGCGCTGAACACTGTCTGAAAAATTGAACTGGGTTCGATTGCGTCTGCGCGGTTTTTGGTTGCAAATGGTGCCAACATTAGTAATCGCATTGGGACACATACTTGATAGGTAAACTTAGTTCGATTGCGTCTGTGTGGGTATTAACTAGCTCGTTTGTTGATATAACGACGGCATTCTGCAATCGGCCCCCAACGTCGGCTTGTTGCGAATTTTAAGCAGGTGTGCAGGTTGGCCGGGTGTGTCCTGCCCAATAATTGTGCTGCCGTGGACGTGCGATATGCACGTTCACACTTACCCCACGTAACAGGGTGGTGATGATTCGTCCACTCGCATCCGCCTATACTGCAACAGCGATGCTCACAACTGGTGATTCACTTGCTCGTATCTGCCTATAATAATACATATATATATTTCTCAACGCATGTGAAAAGCACGCTGGGTTATGCGCGATCACTGCGGATATTTACAATCATACAAAAACGAACAAGTAATTAGTAGTAAAACGTGAAGCCTTTCGTCAAGAAGGCCGTGATCAAAACGCAAATGAATGTAGTTTGTAAAAACCTTGACGCACGTAACAGAGAAGGAGAGAGTTTGGTCGCTTAACAGATCTAGTCTCAATAAAACGGGATGTTACGGTTATTTACTTTCTACAAGGTCGGGGGACGGACAATTTTTCAAACAGTTCAGGGTCACTCCGGGACGAATGCTCAAACGCACCTTCGGAGTGTTTTGCCATTGGGGGATAAAATTGTGTGAAAGTGCGTATCGCACGTCCACGGTAGGACAATTATTAGGCATGACACATTCGGCCAACCTGCACACCTGCATAAACAATGCGACAGGCCGACGCGGGAGGGCGATTGCGGAATGTCGTCGTTATCACAGCAAGCAGGGTGGTTAACCTCCACATAGGCGCAATCGAACTAATTTCACTTGTTCAGTCTATGCTTTAATTCATATTCATTTCGCTAGTCGATTACTAATGTTGGCACCATTTGCAACCATAAACCGCATAGATGTGCTGGTTCGCTCGTTGCCCTAATTAATTTCACTTTACTTCTTTCATATATCGCTTGCATGCCGTTGGTTGATCTCGTCATTGCAAGATAACCACAATTTTACATCACGCCGTGCTTCTAGCGACTTTCTCCGTTTCTGATGCACTTCTGGTGCACTAGGAGTCAGGGACTATGCTGTGTCGGTGACAGCACTCGTTCGGGTTTTCATATACAGTTTTGTCGTGTTGTGCGTTCCACAAATTTGAGCATCCCTGAGCGGTGTACGTGGTTTATTGGGCACACATACACCATCATGTTTTCAACTAAGGACCATTTAGGAACCTGTGCAAAAATCCTACGCCCTGACATATTCAATTTACGTCCTCCCGTTGACGGCGTGATTCGGCTCTCCATTCTTGATTTCACTAATATGTATCAAGCGAGAAAACACCTTCACCCTGCCCAGACACAATATTGCGTGATGATTAGACACTGGGTGACATCCACGAAATTCATTGGAATTCAAGCAATGAATGAAGTCCAGTCGGCAAGTCCATCCATTTCCCCGCAAACGTATATGCTTTCCCATCTCAGCCCATCCTGACAAAAACTTCTTCACATTTTCCCGGGACTATCTACATGGAACAATGATGAAAGTCCTGGACAGTTTTCTTGGTTTTGTTTACTAACGATGCTTCACTCTTGTACGACAACGTTTTAAAGTCATCTCTGCCTGTTGTTCGAATACATTAAAATGACCCTGTAAACTCAATGAAGAAAATTTGTGCACGCACGCCGGTCCGCTCTTCTCCATGTGGCGTAGTTGCTTGACGATACTACACGGATCTCACCCATCTTTTTGGTTCCAAACATCGTCGAAGCACCGACCGCGTTTCAGCCGCCCACGGTAATATCCGAATATCCTCGGTTCTCGGATACTGGTGATTTGGAATATTGTGGTTGTCCCCTTGAACCTTTTCTGTGAGTTGAAACTTCCGTAACCATCCTGTTGCATTCATTCACTTTTTGTCACCGAACCTCGTGAAATACGCCTGCATTTACTTAGGGTGGTCAGAGACTCTTTTTGACCACTACAAATTGGTGAGCCCGAATTGGTCAACTTTTCACATTTTTCCGTCGTCATTATTCGGTGTTCTGCTCAATCACCACAGCTTCCTCATTGCCTCATTAAGTTTGCGTGTTAAAGAGCGTCCGCCGTTGTTGTGTCCGACTAAGAAGAATTAACTGATCAGCTGACCGCATCTGTGGATATTAAACTGTCTGAATCTGGCGTCATTAACCCTCGTCTCTGGTTCGGACAAATTTAGCTCTTTTTTGAACGAGGCGCATTAAGTCACAAATCATGATGTACTCCTACCTAGTTCAGTCGATGCCTACCAAAATCGCCGAAGAGGTCTCGGATGTTATAGGCAAACTACCTGAAGACCAGCCGTACGACAAGCTGAAAGACGTCCTGATTAGCAGGGTAGATGTTTTTGAACAGCGGAGGCTCAGCCAACTATTTTTCGAAATTGATCTAGGTGACCGCAAGCTGCAACGACACATGAAACAGCTTCTCGGAGTCAGGAAGATGGATGACACCATTTTTCGACAGTTATGGATGAAAAATTCACCACCATCGATACGCGAGATTCTGGTTACATTCAGCAGTGTTGTGCCTATGAAGGAGCTTGAAGATGCAGCTGACAGAATGTTGGACGTTCAACGTAATCCGCAGTTAGTAAACATAGTTGCTAACTAACCCCATAACGACTAGCGACATCAGACGGAATATTTGACCAAACAGGTCCAGTCGTTGAATCACACTCTGCACTCTCGGTCGTGCAGACCACGTGGTCATTTACTCGGCACTGCGCATTTATTATCTTGCCGACCCCACAAGGAAACCCAATGACCGGCCAGTGATGGCGACGGCTCTGCCTGGTGTCTTCTTCAAATGTCGTCTTTCCTACATCCCAGACAGATTCACCGGCTACAACTTCCTAATCGACACCAACGCTCAGGTAAGCGTAATTTCATGCAGTGTAGGCCAACGCGAGCGTTGTCAGCCCGTTTCTTCCTTACAAGCTGCTAATGGAACCTCGATACAGACGTACGATCGACGTTCGCTCACCCATGACCTTAGACCACGACGTCAGTTCAACTGGGTTTTTCTGGTAGCAGACGTTCAAACTCAATTCTGGGTGCCAATTTCCTATCTCATATTTATCTCGTGGTTGATATTCAGCAACATACGCTTTTGGACAGCTTGACTTCCTTGAGTGCGTAAGGCAAATTAACCACCATGAATTCCCTCGGAATCCACATGGCGGTACCAAAGCCCTCAAGATATTCCCGTCTGATCCAGCAATACCCGCAGCTCATAACCCCGTCGTATCACCCACATTCTTTGAAACACGACGTTACACACATCACTGTGACCAAGGGACAGCCAGTGACCGCTCGCCCCAGACGTCTCCCTCCCGAAAAGCCGAAGATTGCCAAGGCGCAATTTGACCACACGCTTCAACTTGGTATCATCCGTCCATCCAAGAGTGCATGGTCTTCTCCCCTACATTTGAACCCTGAGAAAACACCGGATGATTGGAGACCGTGTAATGATTTCCGAGCGCCCAACAATGCAACCGTATCAAACCGTTATCCCATTCCCCACGTCCACGAATTTATTGACTCTACATTCTATGTGTATTTTCCATAAAACCGACATAGTACGTAAATGTTACCAAACTACCGTCGCTGAAGAAGACGTATCCAAGACCGCGATCACAACTCCCTCTGGCTTGTATGAGTTTCTTCGAATGCCCTTCGGCCTTGGGAATGCAGCCCAAACATTCCAGCGTTTTATGGATCAAGTTGTACGTGGTCTGGGTTTTGTCTCCGTTCATATCGACGATGTTTTGGTCGTTCCCCGGAAAACCTGAAACATATCTTCACGGTTAAATAAATAAGGGATTCCCATAAACTTAGCAAAATGCGTTTTTGGCGTTTTGTCTCTTGAGTTTCCTGGACATTTTACAGACGCAGTTGTCATCAAACCCTCAGACACTAAGGTGCAAGCGCTGCAAGAGTATCCCTGTTCTAAATCCATCAAAAACTTCAACGGTTCGTTGGAGTCGTTAACTATTACCATCGTTTCAGTCCTCACTGCCCACAGCTTCTGAAGCCGTTAACCAATCCGCTAAGCGGTATTAAAGGGCATTATATCAAGTTCTGAGGCTCTACAAGCGTTCGACGACGTAAAGAAAGCGTTCAAAGAAGCGATAACCCTTGTTTATTTAAATCCAGAGCCGACCGTTCATCTGATCCTATCGACTGATGCGTCTAATCATCCTCTCCGTGCAGTGCTTCAGCGATACGTCGGTTGTAAATTACGACCAGTCTCATCTTATTCCCAGAGGCCATCACCCGCGCAAGATATTTACGGCGCCTTTGGTCGTGAGCTGCTTTCTATCTACTTGTCCATCAGACATATTCGTCATTTGTTAGAAGGAAGGAACTTTACTGTTTTAACGGACCACAAACCTTCAATATACGTCTTCAACCTAGTCGCCTCGATTTCATAACGCAGTTCAAAACGGATATCCGACACATCGACGGAAACTCCAATGTGGTTGCTGATGTGTTCTCAAGACTTCAGATTAACGCGGTCTCCGGTCTGTGAGATATAATTTTTGAGAAAATTGCTGATACTCAGATATCTGATCCTACCTTAACTTAAATTTGCATCCCACCACTTCAGTGTTCTCGTATTCCCTTACCATCTGGTGATTTGGAATAGTGTTATTGTCCCCTTGAACCTTTTCTGTGAGTCAAGCTCTTTATTACCATGACTAGTTAAAACTCCCGTAACTATCCCGTTGCATTCATTTATTTTTGTCACCGAACCTCGTGAAATACGCCTGCATTTACTTAGGGTGGTCAGAGGCTCTTCTTGAACACTACACATCTCCCCATTCTTTATAAACACCTGATTCCTGATACGACCTTCACCATAAAGCCAGTCTTCACCTTTAGGAGTGCCAAGTAATGTGACCACTCAACAATTTCATGGAATTGTGAATGTTCCATGGACTGTCGTCTCATATATATATATATTTGAAATGTTTCTTTTCAAGTTGGGCTTCATCTTTCATCTTGTTTCTGTTTTGTTGTTTCATTCACATAGTAGACTCACTGTGCAATTTACAATTGTGGTGTTCAAACACGTACATGTTTACATTGGTCACGCCCTCCTGATTGTGTTCTCGAGGACGCATCGGAAATGTACCATTATTGTTGCTAGATATTGCTCACTAGGCCAACGGCCTCAATCGTAATTCGTGATAATTAGTTGAATAGGCGTAATAAATTAACCGTAAAGTATTCCTAGATGTTGCGACACTTTCATGCTAAACTTGATAATATGAAATGAGAGAGTGATTCCAGCATGAGTCACATTAGGATGGACTAAAAACTGGCGCCACAGACATGACATAATTCAAACTTTGACCGAACAAAATTCAAAAAGTCCGCCGGTGAGTTTTCGCAAATCGCATTTGAAAAAATTCCAGAGCAATTTCAACGGGAGTATTGACACTGGCAGCAATCAGCAACTAGGTCTCACTGATGTATAAAAGTTATAGAACCATCAAAAACAGAGACAAAGAGAGGGGGACGGGGAGGGACCTAACTACTGAACGTAGCCACGTCTATATTCAAAACTCAACATCAAGGTGCCCACATGTTGCAAACAAACAACTGGTCTGTAAGTGAAAGTAAGGCGTCACCAGTGAGACGGCTTCCTTATGGTCTTCATTGCCCCGCATCATTAGATACACTCACCTCAGAGAAAACTCGGCCAAACAACAACAACGTTCACACCACTGGCCTCGATTGGCCACCACCTCACCTAACGTCTCCAGCCACCAACTCTGTGAGTCGCGATGGCTTCAGCCCGGGAGAAGAACCAATGTCTGGCTTACCGAACACGCATGTGGTTATGGTCCATTTTATCGAGGCTACTTCTCCCATCTGCGCGTCAAATGCACCAGGAAGGCCGCAACTTGTAATGAATATCGATTTAGCAAGCGGGATAGCCAAATTTCGTTTGATAGATTTAACGTTGATGACGGCTTGGTATCAGTGCATACGCTTGAAGATGCCAGATATGATGGCGCGTGTTTCGAAACAGGCCAGTTATTATTGCATGCTAGTGCATATCCCGTTTTTACCATTTACGTACTGTTTGCTGCATTTTGTCATATTTACTTGCTTCGAGACTTTTTGAACATTACCAATTGATAAAAGCTGAATATCATATAGTAATGCCCGCTAAGTCAGCTACCCTT
>QNGE01006188.1:3297-25586 GCA_008508345.1 Paragonimus westermani | reverse complement strand
TTATTTGTATAAGAATGATATATATATGTTTATATACATATATATATCATTCCGAAATAGATGTGTGTAAAACGTGATATATACATATATCACGTTGTACACATTTTTGTGCACATGCATGTACACATGCACATGAATATACATATATATGTGAGTATATACATATATATTTATATATATCTATATGTTTATGTATGGATATACACGTGTTTATCTATATTTATACAGAAATATACCAATATATATAAGTATATATATACTCATATATACATATTCATTATTATACACAATTATTTGCACACACATACGTGTATATACATACTCGTGTGTACACTTATATGTGCATATAATTGTATTTATTGGTGCTTTTCTCCAACCCCTCTGGGATAGCCCATTGCCCAATGAGAAAATTGTACCTCAAGGTCAGTCGGTGCATTTTAGTCCATGCCAATTTGAGTTTCGCGGGTAGGAAAGGAAATGCGCTCCCGACATCCTCCCGGAGTGACCTTGAAATATTTGAAAACTCGCCCATCCCACAACCTTGTAAACAGTGAATTAGTGTAACATCCCACTTTTTGAGACTAAATCTGTGAATTGAACAAACTCTCTCTCTCTGTTGCCTGAGTCAGAGCTCCATGAACTACAGTCATTTTCTCTCTGACCACGTACTTCTTACAACAGACTTCACGTTTGTGCTACTGTTTAATTATTCGTTTTTGTATGGTTTGTAACTATCCACAGTGATCGCGCATCACCAAGCGTGCTTCTCACATATGCGTTGAGAAATATATGCCATTATTATTAAAACCACACAAGTTGTAGTGGATCTGACGAACTACGCGTGCCGTCTCACGTCACGTATGGAGGCACTCCGTGTTATTCCGAACTGACGTCACTCCTGGCCCCAAAATCTCAACAAAGGTTTAAGGAATTATGCCTGATTTTGTTTGTTGTGTCTCGGTTCGGTTCTCACCTTGACCACCTCACGATGGTCCACTGAAAGTGATCTCGCGAATGGACAAAGTTGTCAACACCGAACGTTCCAGAAAGCATGTCAATGTGGATATATATCGCCTCAAACCAGTCTACTTCAACACGTTTCGAAAAGGGCAAGTGATTACTGCGTGAATAATTTATTTGAAGTTTCCCTTATAATTGTTATCGGTGATACTACTATTCTATATAATCTGATCACATTCCACTTACGTCCAAGTCCAACCGAAATTATAATTGTATTTTCGAAACATGGTGACCAAAATCACTCGTCATACAAGATCCGCTGGTGCTAAAGCCACAATATCAAGCTCTAAAGCCGATGTTAATCGTTTCAAAGGCAAAGGTTCTAGGTTCGGAACTTATGTAGGCTCTTCTAAGTTTACTGTCGTTAAAAGTGGTAAAGATAACTTGATGGTTGCCACTCCTCAGAATAAAAACTGTTCTGTTCCTGTAGATAGTGTATTGGCGGATTTATTTGTCAAGGTTTCTAAGCTAGAAGCAGAGCTCTCCCAATGAAGGACAAGTCATACTGCACTTGATTCCCTAAAAGAGAATCTGGTCTCTTTGTCATACATTTCCAAATTGCCCGAAAGTCCCAAGATGAGTAACATTCGGAGTGCTTGTGTGTTCATCAGAAATCACAAAACGGATGCGTTGCTCAAACAATGCCATCGTATTCAATGTGCCAGATAGGCTGCACCTAGAGAGCATTAAAAAGATACTCTTGAAGGTTACTGGAATAGACCCAACATCATATACCTGCATCCGTCTTCGAAAGAAGACACAAAAGTTCTGCTGCCCGTTATTATTCAAATTCCATAGCGAGGCAAATGCAAACAGTTCATACAGAGCCAGGACCTTATTAAGTCTAAAACCTCACTTAAACTGTTAAAAATTATGGAGGACAGAACGCCCCTTGAAAGAGAGTGTCAAAAACTCTTACTGGGCAAAACCTCCGTCTCCGTCTCTAACCATGTCATCCAGGGTGCATCGAAACAGAGTACAACGATATCCAAAGATGACAATCTGGGTTCGAAAGATCGCGCAGTATCGCTTTGTTGTACTACTCCCGAATGCACCAGTGACCCTACTGACAATGCTGACTCCATCAAAGAGACCAAATTGATCTAACAGTAGATCTTGAGAGCTTCAACAGCGTGCCGAGCATTGGGAGTACCTCGGTCGAGAAACCAACCGGCGAAAGTGGGCACACGAACGACTCTGTCCATATAGAAATCAATGGAACTTCTAGTCCGCGACCTTTCTGCGCGGAAACCGGCCCAAATAAGACAGGACACCGCCAGTCTATTATTAAAAAACACGTGGATGTCTCAGTTTCGAACCAGTCCCGTTGAAAACCACAAACCGACCACCAATGGGGCGCCCGTGATAACAAACACTCTCCAAATCACTACCCCACGGGTCGCCAGAGGCTTCAGCCTGTGCTTCATAAGGGAAAAAACAAGCAAGAAAACGCAAACCCGTATATAGCAATCAAAAGGACGCATCTCCTATCATCTCCCGACTACAGGCCTCTGCCTAGTTATCGCAGTATCTCGCGTGACGCATCTATTCATGCAAGACTAAACCGGAGACCTTCTAAAGTTGTTTATCCTATGTTCAACACCCCACTCAATACGAATATACCCTACACTTTGAATGCTCACTTAAACGCAACCCGCGATGTCTTCATTGACAACGAGCAGGCGGGCATGACCAATTCACCTCAGCCTCACCCATTTTTAGTGGGACACATATCTTTCAAACCTCCCCTGATAGCTCCGTCCCCCATTGTTCCACTACCCAACCAAACCTTACTTGCATTATTCCAACACTTCATGTCATGGACTCAACCGCAGGTGACACCCTACCATTCTCTAATGAGCTCATTACAAGGATATCAGACCAAACATTATCACCAGAGTCCTTGAATCAAAAAGATGTTTCTGTTTTAGACAATTTTAAGAGTATAAAAATGGTATCGAACAATAAAAATGCACTAAGTTTGCTGCTTTTCAATGCACGTTCGCTAATTAATAACATGCATATCTTTAGATCATTTACATTATTATATAATCCTTATATTATTCCAGTCACTGAAGTTTGGCGTACCCCTGAGACTCCTGACACACAACTAAACCTTATAGGTTATCACATGTTCCGCAGAAATCGTGGTGTAGGACGAGGTGGAGGATGTTCAATCTACCTAAGGGAGCAATATTCTGCAACCATGAGACATGCCTCGGTATGATAGATGATTCCTTGTGGCTGTTGGTGTCCACTGGACCATGTGGGTTACTCTTAGGATGTGTCTACAGACCATCTAACGCCACTCAGGACGACATGACGAACCTTATTAACGGAATGAACTATGTATCAACCTTACCTTCACAGTACAAAATAATTGGCGGAGACTTCAACATGCCCAATATCTCCTGGACCTCTTTCACCGCCCCCGCAAGTCAAACTGAGTTCCTTACATGTGTCCAAGTAAACGGATGGTGCCAACATGTTTTAGCGCCTACTAGACTAAACCACACTTTAGACTTCAACTTTACTACAGCATCTCTTTTCCACTGTATCCGTCTTGGGACAATTTCCAGGAAGTGATCATAACATGGTGAACTTAACGTTCAACCTAAAAGCTGTTGAAGAGTCGACCGTCATGCACTACCGTCAAACTAAATTTGTCGACTGGAACGTGTTCACCACACTGCTGAGATCTCTGGAATGGAACACGTTCTTTCTTACCTCCGATCCTATTATTGCAACCGAGACATCTAATGAACACTTCAAGTATTGCGTGAACATCTTAGCCCCGCAAAAGTAAAAACACCGTAATGTGTACGGTAACGGCATGAGTCTCTCTCCAAATGAGCAAGGCAAGCTCAGAAGTCTTAAATCACGATACCGAAAAACATGCGACTTCTCTCTCATCATGCAAATGCATAAAATGTTCAATGCAATTGAACATAGAACCAAAATGCTCCGCATGAGTGAAGAAGAACGTGTGCTTAAGAGCACAGATAAGAGCTCGCAGTTGATGCAGTTAATAGGAGATACCCTGCCATTTTAGTAGTGACACTGCAGGACAAAACCACTGTAGATGATCCTCTAACAATCTGTGAGGTTTTTAATTCATATTTTGCCGCTTCCTTCAACATCGAAGATCACATACTGCCCCCACCTCCTCCTGGAAGTACAAGTACGTTCCTAAGCCATATCCTTGTTGATGCATGGCCCATACTCTCTCAGTTAGCTATTATCAAATCCTCTCACTTACCTGGTCCTGATGGCATTTACCCTGTTGCTCTAACATACGGAGAAGAAGACATCCCTCTACTTCTGCTTAATATTTATACACTTTCTCTAACATCAAGTTTCTTCCCTCTTCAGTGGAAAAACTCTACAATTAAGCCCCGCTATGAAAGTGGCTCGCGACATGAGGTCAGCAATTATCGTCCCATTAACCATACTTCAATATGTTCTAGGGTGTTGGAAAGGATAATAAAATGTCGCATGGTCGAATTCTTGTTATCACGAAAACCTATAAATCACTCCCAGCATGGGTTTCTCAACAAGCGTTCTTGCATGACATGCCAGCTACAGTTTCTTAACCATGTGACAGAATCTACCGACGCGAGTGAGGCGATTATCATTATACTGTTGAACATGGCGAAGGCTTTCGATCGTGTGCCTCATAAGCGTCTCCAGCCAAAAATAGCATCCATTGATATTCGTGATCCATTGCTTAGCTGGTTTTCTTCATACCTTAAAGGCCGCACACGAACAGTGAAAATATAGGACAATAGCTCAACGCCCAGACCAGTTACTAGCGGTGTGATGCAAGGAAGCGTTCTGGGACCGTTACTCTTTCTTATATATATAAACGACATATGTCAAGTTTTCAAGCATGGCAAGCTATTCCTATTCGCTGACGATATCAAACTTGTATACAGCTTCCCTCCTGGCAATCATAATGCATGTTTAGAAAATATACGGAATGATCTCATGTCATTGGAGATTTGGTGTCAAACTTGGCTGATGAAATTTTCAGCCAATAAATCCACTATCGTTGTGCATGGTTTTCACGTACCAGATGGCTCTATAAAGCTGGACGGTCACAGCGTATCCACCGTCAACCCAGTACGTGACCTGGGTTTTCGCTACTCAAATTCATCCAACTTCGCAGAACATATATCTTTCCTAGTCGCTTAAACCAGACGGACATTGGATTACATTAAACACTCATTCTTCCTACATGCTGCACGGTTGCACCTTTATAAATTATGCGTATGACCCCAGTTTGAGTACTGCACGTTCATATATGGCCACCTGCGCAAGTCTGATAGGCTTACTCTGGAAAGCCTCCAAAGTGCAATCACGAAAAGCTTATTGGGTTATCCATCTTCTCTGAGCTACAGAGAACGCTGCCAGACGCTTGCACTTGATCCTCTCTGGTTAAGGCGACTCAAGCTCAACCTTTCACTCATGTATAGTTTGGTCTATGGCAGTAAATTCACCGTCAGCTTCGCGACTAGCTTACAACACAGGTCAAGGTATAACCTCAGAAACAAGGACTTCACTTTGACAGCTCTTAAATCTCGGAAAATACTGCGTTCAAATTTTTTCCTATGAAAATATTCCTACATTTGGAACACACTCCCGTATGCAATTAGGTCCAGCAAGAATATACACCAATTCAACAATGACGAACTTCATGTCCGTTTTCAAGCTCTACTTCTCTGAGGACGTTATCTTCGAAAACGGACCTAATAACATCTGACGAAAAACCCCCTGTTTTGCGTGATGTTGAATCATGCACCTCTCGAACCGATCAAAACTATTGCTTTCAGGATAGACCTTGTACTTTCAGACTTGCCAGCGAATATGATAACAGGTCTAGAGTCAACACGTATAAGTGTCAATATACATGCCCGTTAGTGACAACCCAAACAACCTGGCACACTCTTACCCCATGCTTGTTGATAGCTTGTGTGTCTGAGTTGTAAACGACCATGCAAAAGCTGAGCATCCTAAAATCGTTAAAAAAACTCAATCTTTTTGCCTCATGATTGCATGATAACCTCGAGCCGCAACTCTTCCTCTTCCTCCCAGATAGACCATCAGAAAACCTCTCGGTGTTGTGGAACGTTCTTCTCATTCTATATACCGTCTGTACAATGACAATAGACATCTAAATTCGGCAATAATCATACACTAGGAATAGCTAATAATCGATCTCCTTTCGCGTTATTCAATAGCAGCTGTTCGCATGTGGTATATATTTCATCAATCAACACAATGCTATTAACGTCACATAGGAGGTTATGTCAGAAAATCACATGTTCCATTGTTCGTCATAGCTCACATAGTTAGTTTCACGTTATCCCGTTTATCGCATAATTCCTCTCTCTCCATTCTTGGTTTCACTGGCACATCCCGTGCGATAAAACATCCCACCCGTCGGGACTTTCAAAATTCCGCAGTGGTTGTGCATATCGCGAGCTCCTCGGAATTCTTAAGAATTTGAGCGAAGATAAACGTCCGGTCGAGAGGTCCATGCATTCCTCGCGAAAGTATATGCGTTCCCACCTCGCCCACAAAATGGAAAAATTTTCTGCACGTTTGTTCGGGACTATCTACATGGAATAATGGGCAAATTCTTCGCCAATACACCCTCTTCATCCTCCGACCATCGTTTTTTGGCACGACCTTGAGCATCAGGCCAGCGATCACCTTGTGGAGTCCAAATTGATGTAACAAATCAATTATTTTATCGAATTGTGCAGACCCCAAGCACTATCTTCTTTGAACCATGAAGTTCGAATTTTCCTGCCTAGACTTGAATTTTCCCTCCATATAATGTCTAGTTTTGTCTGTTTTGTCGCTCTACTCACATAGCTGACTCGTTGTACACTTATCAAATTTGATGTTCAATTATGTATATGCTGAAAATCACTGCGTTGATCACACTCTCCTGAGTGTGTTTCTCACAAATGCGTCGAGAAATATACCATTATTATTATTAGTAGTAGTAAAAGCTTACCTCCCAACCGTTTAGCCCTGCAGCCGGACCACAGAACCCCGGAACATACACCCCTACCACTTCTCACACATTCGCCTCCTCAGCCGCAATGGACAGTGTTGACGAGAACCCCATTCCTGTCCGTCTACCAAACGGACCTATACGACGGCATCACTCACCTTAATCAGTCTCTGTTCAGTCCAGCTAAGCATCCAGGTAGGCGTGCTACTTTACCAGCCCGTTGTCGTTAAATTTTATGTCTCTTAGCCCTACTTATCAGAAGGTTATCGAGCCCCAAACATTCACAAATGTTCTGGGGAAGGAGTACTGTAAAGATTTTCCGTATTCGTCTACTAGCAATGCCTCACCTTCGTACAACAACGTTTCGGCATCACCTCTGCATGTTGTTCAAATTTATTAAAGTGACATCGCAATACAATGTACGATTTGTGTACTCTGGTTTGCTCTCCTCCCAGTTCCGTAGTTAAACGATGGTACTACACGGAACTTCCACCCAACTTCTTAGCTCCACCGTACTGCGAAAATTAGTGCAGCTACGAACGCGCCTCAGCAGTTTACGCTAGCTTCATATTGCTCTTGCCTTCCGGAACCTGGTAACTTGTATTATTTTGACGGTTATCTTGAACACCTGTGAGCACTTACTGTGAGTCAAGTATTTTGATAACCGTAACTTTCTAGAACCCGTTAACTATTTCGTTCTAATCGTACGTTTTGTTGTCACCGATGGCCCAGTGCAGTACGCTCGCATTCACTTAGGCCAATCAGTTACCCGTTCTTCAACATTGCACGTGCTGAACCATTCCCTCCTAGTGCCAACTAGGCATTCTCATTGTGATTCTTGACTGGCTTACCGTTTAATAATGTCAACTACTTCTACCCCGTTTCAACGTACTAAGTATTTTCGACCAGTAGAATGATAGTAGCACCAGCACCTCCGCGTCGGCCTCCAAAACTACACAAGTTGGGCAAGCGGATTACACCTGTTCAAAATACGGGTTTGCCGGCTCATGCTAGTATGCATCGACGCAGGACTGGTGCGAGATAGGAAGGAAGTAAGCATTCTCCTCTGATCCTCGATCGTGTCCAGTGTGATTACAGCATTCTGACCGGAGCCAGTCAACACACAAGGCGTGCGTATCCCGTCGAGCACAACTGCGAGAAGCTCGAGGACAGTGAGGCCGCCAGATCACACTTGCCCTAACAAGAATCGAATTCTCTCGGCAGATATGCCGGCAGGTTTTCTATCCGTCTCACTCTACTCGACGCGGATTTCATAGCCGGCTCTTTTAACATTTTTGCGTTACACTCTGGCGAGCATTAGGACGTTCCCTTCAGCTGTGAATTGGCAGAAACATACAGCTTCCACTTTCAATCCAACGTCCTCCCCATAAACAGACATGAAGTCTGACAGTAAATCCCAAGCTGCAGAAATTCCCCAGAGAGTTCTACGTTTGGCCAAACAGCACTAACCCGACTGGGATCCAGCGGCAGGCCTTTCGCACACTGCAATGAAATACCACCATTTGCCGGCGACCTTTATTTAGACCCTTTCACAATGTTGTCGGCAAAGTAGCTGCTGAGCATGCTTGCTTCGCAAGGTTTCCGTTACACCTGTTGTCTCTAGTGAATTCTCTTGTTGAAGCTCACCACCATATTTAACACATACTGGACACACAGAAACCACAAAAATTATTTCTAACAAGATGTTTCCACTACAATTTGCTAATGCTTCAGGGACACCGTCGGTCGAAAACAGATGGTAGTGTTTCTTATGTAGACGGAACCTAACGCGAGAACAGTATCCCATACATCGGATGAACGGTAACCACAAGCTAGTATTAGAATTACGCGCCGTATCAAAAAGTATACAACCTGAACTTCGACAATTAACGTGGAAGTAAATGTTCAATAACATTGATCAAATCCATCACGCGTTGAGTGGGACTACAGGTTCTTTAAATCTTCTCTGAGTTTTATGTTGCAGCTTTGCAGACCTTTGAATGATCCCTGCAATTTCTTGGTTCGAATTCGAACCTAGAACGGACTCATCATCATCTGAAGTCGCAACAGGCTACGAAGCAAACTGACCTGTATCTTCAAAACATATGATACACGTCTCAATTATGTACAGATAAATCGGCAACATCTAGAATTCTGTATGAGTGTTTACCAAGATTCTCTAGTGGTAAACCAGATAGCACGATGAAAGGTAACTTTAAAAGATTGAACACACATCAAGTTTGACCTCAGACTTTAATTTGACAAGTTTGGCAGGTCACATTCGTGCGAAGGGGTATGACAAATATTGCGATATTGTAGCAAGAAGTTATCATTATCTTTTTCAAGGCCTTTGAATGTAATACACTGAAGAGAGACCTGCATGAACCCGTTGCCAGGCCTCAGTTGACACAGGTCATAACGTCCATTTGGACGGTGAATTGTAGAACTTGTAATGGCGAGGTGAACAACTTTCAGTCAGAAGACAAATATCAGCGTCAGTTTCTGGCCACCAGCACGTTAATCTGGCCGGAGATTTCATCTTTTCAACTTCAAGATGTCCGGAATATAGATTGTCCAGAACAGCCCTACAAAGACTTGGTGGAACAACCATTCTGTCATGCAAGCACAATAATCCACCTGGAGTGAGCGGTAATTCTTCTGAAGCACTGAAAATGTAGGAAACTTCGGTCTGAGTTGTGGGATCCGACCACGTCGTAGAGCACTAAGCATGGATGAAAAGTAACGGTGAGTATCGCGAATCAACTCTGTTCGGCTAACCGGCAAAGGCTGGATTAGAAGGCAATCATTACTAGAAGTTTGCTCAGATGTATATGGAACACGTGACNATTACTAGAAGTTTGCTCAGATGTATATGGAACACGTGACAAGTAGTTGATATGTTCGGTTTGGCTGGCTGATATAGTATAGTCATGTGCACTGAGTGCTATGTTCCACCGTTGAACCATGGCTGCTGATGAAAATGTTAATGACTTGTCAGGATTGTAGATGAATTTTGACGCATCATGACCCGAAACAATTTTGACTTGTATCCAAACATATACTTAAGAAGCCGCTCTACCGCCCAGTATACCCCCAGATATTCACGGTGTGTCTGAGCATAACCCCTTTCTGCCAGATTGAGTCGACATGACGTACTCATTACTGACTTGCCGTCCTGCTCAAGCACATCTCCGATTCCAACTGAAGAAGCATCAGCAGACAAAGCAGGCATAGTTTCATGAGAAAACGAACGAAGTGTGGCATCATGTGACAAAAAACTTAGCAACGAACGCACAAACCGTTCATAAGTTAGAGCCCGTGTAAACTGCTTCTCGGAAAGCAACTGAACTGAAAAATCATCAAGGTGAGGAATCTGGAAAGCACCTAGCAAAGTATGTAATCCAGATAGATTTGTGGGTGAATGTGCATTAACTAATGGGTCTAGACGTTTTGCATCAGGCTTGAATCCGGTACCGTCAACTAAGTAACCGAGACGCTCGAAAATGCTTACAGTTGAAACGCGTTTGTTCGGATTAACAGCAATGTTTTGTCAAAATGCGGTTGGAATAGTTTCAAAAGACGATAATCATGCGTTAACTTGTCTGGAGTATGTACGATGATATCATCCTGATAAACTTCAACACGATCCACATCCTCCACAATATTATTCATTACCTGCTGGAAGATAACAGAACAGTCGCCAAGTCCAAACGGCAAAAATCGGTACTGTAAAAGCCTATTATGTGAACTGATTGTTGTTATCGGCACTAGTGTCCTATCCGAAGGACTTTGCAAGTATGCATTCTTTGAGTCAACCGTAGAGAAAAATTTGAATACCTGAAGTTTATCTGGAATATCCTCAGGTTCAGCGGTGGTACGTGTATATTGCTTAAGGTATCGATTTACAGTGAGTCGATAATCGCCACATATACGCGGAGTTCTCCCATCAGACTTCAAGGGTGTCACAATCGGCCTGGCCTAAGTTAATGGATCGAAAGGCCCAGTGATGCACTTTCCTGCCAGCTTGTGGACAATCATGATTACCAGCTAGTGGAGTCCATGAGAAACTGTACGGCGGTTCAGAAAACCCGGATTATCCGTTAATTCTGATTTAATCAGAGGTGTCTTCATGCCGCCAGTGGCCTTCGAACTTCGAGAATTAGGTTTTTCAGACTTCTGGAATCACCCGATGGTGCAAGCAATGAAACCTGGATATGAAGCATTTTTAAAACCTTCAGCCCCAAAATAGACGGGTTATGATGAGTAACACCAAAGTTGCAATCAAGCGGCTGGAGGTTTTCGTTAAAAGTCGGAATAATAACCGTACTGAAAACAAGAATGGAATGATCAGTTATACCTCATATGCTTACAGAACGAGGATTTAGAACGTAATTTAGATAGAAGTGTGATAGATGCCTCTGCGGTATAAGGGATTCTACACTGCCTGTGTCATCAATAAAATCATGTCTCGTGCCAAGTTCTGTGAAAAGGGTGTGAAATAGATGCCCTACAGTGGGCGGAACAACTGTCAAGGTAGAGAACTCTATTTTTTCACGTCGCAGCAAATTTATTTTGATCGGTTTTTATAAGGTGAAAATTTCTGTTCGACTTACAAACACTTTTCAAATGACTTCGTTTCCCGCACTTGTGGCATATGCAGCTGCGATGAATGCATGTGTATCTGGAATGTTTCTTGCCACATGAGGCACAGTCCCCGAATCTGCAAGCGATGTGTCGACTGTTGCGAAGAATTTTGAGAAACTTTCCGAGAACCATATTTGGAAGCTGAATTGAATAGTTGCAAATTACTGTGGTTTGTAGGTTGCTTTTTCATTGATCCAAACAATACTGGCGCGTCATTAGAACTTCCACTCTGGATTGTACTATTGACATGTTCGTACTGTCCACAGACAACTTTGATATTTTGGTATGTATGTTTGGGATGTAGCAGTAGTTGTCTATGTAGACCCGGTGCATTAATGCTGGCGATGAGTCAGTCACAACGTTGGACCTCCAGTTGATCGCCGAAACCACACCGTGCTGCCTGAGTTTGGATATTGAGAATGGAGTCACGAACTGACTGGTTCGGTTGACGATGCATGATATTGAATTTGGCTGGCTGGGAAAACTCAAAATTTATAGGAGTGACATGACCGATTAGTATTTCCTTTATAAGCTTGTATGGAATATCCTCCATCGAATCTGGATTAAAATAGATTCTTCGGAAGATATTATGTCTTTTCGCCTAGACTAAAGAAGATAAAGGCGGATTTTGTCTTCGCATTTAGTTCCTATGCCGTCCTACACCACAGTTCAAACCGTTCAAAATAATCCCCAATATCTCTAGGGGATGAATGAATGTGTAAAGTTTCCAGAGGCGTAGGATTCATTGTTATTGAAGACTGCTGTGACGCCAGTGTGATACTTCCAGAACGGACGGGACTTACCGCGAGACCAGTATCCCGTACATCCGAATTAGGCTGAACACAGCGAATGAACGATAACCACACACCTGTATTAAACGAGCACCCTGTGATCGTCGTCCGCGCGAATGGACCAGGTTTCGGATACGTGCAACAGGACTGCGGTCACGGTGGGATTATACATTCGACCATTTATGGGAATAATTAGATGATATAAACCCCACAAACGACATACGTTAGCAAATACCATCCGAGATTTCACTGTGCGATTAGTGAGCGCACCAGACATTCCACCAGCGCCGATCTAACTCTCGAAATATACAAAATTCTCCATTGCTTCCGACTGTTCGTCATTAACTGCGACGTACGCGTTCACGTTCGTAGCTGCTTCTTTCAACTGAATCAACCCACGAACATCATTGATGAGAAACACGCGGGCGAAATCAGGATAATCTTGTATTTAAACCGTTCGATATATATTATAAGTGTCTTCTGAAAGTGAACTGCTGAGAAACATACCATCGGGTAATAGACCTTTGTGGAACAATCAATAGTACAATGAAATATGAGGAAACATAATAATAACCACCCGCGAAGTATGCAACCGGCGAAAACAGACGAACACTCATCAGAACAATGAGTATACTTGGTATGAAGATTGAAATGCCGAGGCTCGAATAGTGCACCTCAAAACCAGCGCTATCCTCAAGGAAATGGTAGTGGCACATTGGCCGTCAGATAAGTGGGCAATGAGCTGCGTACAATCAAAAAACGGCCGTCGAACATAGTCCGAAAACAACGAATTAGACGGCACGCAGGGTAGTAATGACAGAGCGAAAGTTGTTAAATATGTTCACACTTTCCCATGTAAACATATCCCTGCAGAGTCAATGTGAAGGTCAGATTGAACTTACTGGTAACGACGATAAAATGTGTAAAAAGACTATATTAAGACTGTAACAGGCACCTCTGAAATCTTAGGAAGATACCAATAATAGTGTATAGTTCTCAACACATGTGAGACTGACGCCGGGCTATGCGCGATCACTGCAGATAATTACAAGCGATAAAAAGCGAATAATCATACATTGGAACAAACGTGAAACCTGCCACCAAAAAGGACAGGACCAAAAAGAAATTGATTGTAGTTTATGAAATTTGACGTACGCAGAAGGAAAGCAGAAGAATCGCTCACCTCACAGATCTAGTCAAAATAAACGGGATATTACACTAATTTGCCTCTCACAAGTATGTGTGGGGGCGATGTTTCAAATAATTCGATGTCACTCTGGGGAGGACGCTCAAATGTATCTTTGGAGCGTCTCGCTATTACCCGACATGATTAGCTGCCAGAAAGTGTTAAAATACGTTGGCATTGGCGAGGCAGGGAGGAGATTTCTAAAGTCCAGCAAACTATTGAGTGGACTTCCGCGCAGGAATACGTCGAATGCTCGAAACCGTCAAAACGTTGAAAAACTTGCGAATTGTTTAGCCAAGACGAAGTTCCGTGCGTCCTTCAGTCGCAAAGAATTTATTCGCACAATGGATATTTATAGGATTAAGGAGAATAACGCAAGTTAGATGAGAAACTGTGAGGTAATTACATTCACCATGACAAACAATGTTTGTGCGAAATTTTTTAGCATAGTAGTCGTACGGTATTATTATTATTATTGGCATGGTTTTTGAAATATATATGGTGAAATTTCATGTTGAAATACACAATCCTTTAAACCGGCTGTTGTGGCATTTCGCCATGCACATGATGTCATTCTACTGAACTCAATAATAAGCGCCAATTTCACATTTCCTCACAATCTGGGGGAATAGATAAAAATGATTAAATGCCTATCAATAAAATAACTTTGAGGTGCACATGGTTTAGTGAAAATACAGTAGGCCAAAGGCTAAATGGTCGTGTTAATATACGATACAACGAACCGTTCCAAGCAGACTGATTTCTGGGGGAGTTGGACAGCAGGAGTCGTTGTCTAGGTTATACGCAGCTGACGGCTAAATGCTTTCCGGACCACACTCAAAATGTCAACAGAACTTACAGGGATTTTGAATATATACACTGTGTTTGATATTGTGAGATAGTTATTTAAAACGCTGAATGTTGCTACAAGCTCTCACTTCATTCGGAAGCTTGTTTCAAATGCAGGAATGATTTACAATAAGGAAGTTCTTGCGTCCAGTTTTCTGAGATATTAGGGTTGGCAAACTATACAAAGGTCCGTGCTGTTAGTGGATGATAAACGCTGTGGTGATGACGTCGGAATGTATGAGTTCATGTAACAGCGTCAGATTCAACTTTAGCCTACGCAACCAAAGCGGGTCAATAATGATTTTTTGATAGCGCCCCCTATTGATGAACGGGGAAGAATATCCTAATGAGCTTTTGGCAAGTGATCGCTGGAGGTTTTTCTGAAAAATCCTATCAGACTCTCACAGATGACAGTAAATGACTGTGCAATACTCAAGCTGAAGCCGATCACACATTTTGTAAGACGTCACATTTGCAACCGTTAGACTGAACGTCTTTTTGATACAGCCTATTGTTCTTCTGGTTTTTGCTACTTGAAACTATACTTGTTCGGATAAATTGAAGGAGTATGAATACCGTACTCTTAGATCTCTGGCGGAAGTGGCATTATCAATATTATCACCATCTAGTGAGACGGAACCACAAGGTAATATGCAACCACAGATGATGATGTTCGATGTGTTTGTTGAGGATTTCAGTAGTCATGTTTTTTCACCACGACTGCAATGATGCTACGTTTAGTCGTATACTTTGAATGTGTATACGACTTGGGTACCGGCAGCAAACATAAAGGGCTTGTCATGTTTAATAACACCGCATAAGTTCTTTATGTACATTAAGAAGAGCAAAGGACCCTGGACGCTTATGTGAATCACCGCATTAGTCATTGGTTCCGGTGTTAAGTAGTGCACTCCAAATTTGACTGTCTGGGTGCAATCTTCAATGTAAGATGAAAAACAGCTATACAAAGGATCGCGTGTGCCAAAAAATGCTATTTCGATCGGAAGGAGCTTATAAGGCACCCAGTCAAAAGACTTTTGCATGTCGAAGAGTATGATGATCGCCGCATTTCCTGAGCCGGCTAGGATTGATGTATGGTTCAAGAATTTCAGCTGACATGTCATGCAAGAGGGCCTACTATGAAAGGCGTGCTGTGTAAGGTTTATAAGGTTTTTGAGAACTTAAAATCTCGACCATGTGCACTTTTATTGGCATTTCAAACATCCCCAAGCAACTTGACGTGTGGTTGACAAGACGATATTTACTAACGCCTTGCCTGGGTCCACTCTTGTGGCAAAGCATAATGGTTGACATTCTCCAATGAGGACAGGAGGTGCTGGATAAAAGTGATAGGTTGAACAAATTGGGGTCCAGGATGGATTGGGAGCTTAATAGAGGAGCTAACTGTGAACGAACGCTTCAAACATCAATTAGAACATTATTCAAAACTTTATCTGTTTTCGGTTGGATGTTAGCAGATAATGAGGGTGTTTTCAACGCTAAACGAGACAGCGAAATGTGAGTTGAAGATTTCGCACATCGTTGCAGTGTCATCGACAACCGTTTTGTCTTCGAGCACAATAATTCTTATAGCAGGGTCCATCATGGAATTTCTCCGCCTCATCAGTCGCACTAATTTCGTGCCTCCGCTCACTACCGAGCGCGAGTTTATCTTCGTTTATATGACGTAGTTGCGTCTGATGTTTTTGTGTTTAAACGTTTTGCTTATTTGCATCAACAGGGAAAATTCTAGTGTTCTTCCGTATTTCGACTTCAGCATTTCAAGTCTGTCAGCCTCTTTCGCAGTAAGGATTTTACCTTGGACATACGAGCCGACAAGTTTTGATTCACTGAGGGCCAAAACGTTGATGCAAAAAGTTAGATGTCCCATAAATTCTCCGGCCGCTATGCTTGGGTCTGATGTGCGAAAGAACCAACTAGTTTACATTCATGTTGCAAATTCAAAATACTATCCCCTGGATAGCATGCTGCAGGTTTTAATGTTGGTTTAATGTCTTGTTGAGGTGTTCTGGACTTGCCATTGCTACTTACAGTTACTCTAGGTAATGGAGGAAAATGCCCTTGGCGGGAAGTAGATGATTCCGCTCGTTCAGTCGCGCCAATACCAGGATGATTTAAGGTGCTGCTCTCATCGGCCCGGGTAACTGTGATTGGCTGGGTTCAGGACTATTTCCAGTCAAGGCCTCGGCTGACAAAGGCAGAGGCTGAGGACTAAGGGATGTGTATCCAGCATTAGCCGTGAGTTTCTCTGTGAAAACATGAACGCGTCTGGCGTCTTCAGAGCTAGACGTGGTTTGTTTTTCAGCGTCCGCCTGGACCGGTGACGCAACGGCGTTTCCAGTCGCAACTTGTGGATTCGGAGAACTGGTGGAGCAATCGAGATCTACAGCCAAATCAATGGGATTATTGATTGTGTTACATAATTTTTCCCTTCGTTAGGAAATATTGACTCGTAACCTTTCTTTTTGTGGTGGCGTCTCGTCACCAGACACTTTCATGGATCTGAAATTTGTGCCACGCGTGATTTGCTCTCCTCTTCTGACAAGTTCGTTCGCTGCAGGTTCACTTGTGAACTGTAACAACGATGAGCAGTACTCTTGCTGTACTGTCTAGTGAGGTCTTAGGCAGTAGAACTCTTGTTATTCCATCTTATTGGCTTTGGGGAAGGCCCTTTCCACGAACAACAAAGAGATTTTTCGGGTCCATTAAACATCAACACTTTGCTTTCACAGCTTAACCGCCTGTGTACTTCCGAAGCTGCTGTATTAATAAACGTCTCAGCGACTACGAGGTCGTTGCGATTACGGGTGGCCTGGTAGTGAATGTTACTCGATGCATTTATAGTGCTCAATATTGAATTCAGATTGTGCAAAACTTCTGCAAGCTCCTCGCTGTTACCGTGTAGTTTCCCTATTTTAGCCTCCAATTCCGTTGGTTTTCTAGCTTGACCTGCGAATACATCGGTGATGGAAACTGAACTGTTCCACTCTGGCAAAGTGACCTATTAAGAGTGAAGCAGACAGTAGTCCATGCTGGCATATAACCGCGTCATCCGCCTGTCCTACCACACGAGTGAGCCAACGGTACTCTTTACCGAAACACATAGCTGGAGAACGAACATGCGCGAAGTACAACACGAACTATATATCTTCAGCCTGTGTACAATAGGACCAGTACTTACTCTGACTTTATTCAACGTAGCATATAGTTTTTGGTTCGCGTGAGTTGTTGGCATCCATTCTGGTGACTGGAGCCGTTTATCATAAAGGCTATATCATCTCGTTTATCACACCTGGTATCCGGAAGATGATTCCATGTACCTCCGTGAAGCAACTCACTTCCCCCAGTGATAATCGAACGTTCGGAAACAACACCTACTTCCCTCCCGCACCTCTGTAGGCACTCCCGGAACTGTAATAAGAAGTGAAACTGACGATTCTCAACAGTCACCTCCAAGGTTGTAACACAGTCCACGTCCTAAAAATAAAGCATTACCACCAGTTACTGATATGATGAACAACCGCCGCATTATCGCACGTATATATCAACAATATTTTTGCATCCATATAATCAGAGTCAATCAATGTCACGTGGTAACGACCGGACCAAAAATGTTCAATTATCGGTCGGAAAAAACAAGCCCATATGAGTCAAGGGTGCGGATTTACGCTATTTCATTTCCTGCACCAGGCAATGAAGTAATAAAGCAGAATCTGTGACGAACTAGCACTTTATCCAAGACGAATAAAAAATCTCCGCCTATGGTTACCGTTCTCACTTTACTCGCAGAGACTGACACGACCATTCAAGTTACGCGCGATAAAAATCGTTCCTCCAACGAATGTTGTTCCCGACATACTGTTGAATGTTGTCATCGTTTAGTTGTATGATCTCACTTTCGCGAAGTTTTTCTTCCTTACGTTCCATTATTGAGCCTTTATTTATAAGTACTCTGATTCCTTTTTAGCGCTTGGTCACTTCGGCAACACGCGCCCGTTACACTTGATCATATGAGCCGGTAATCTCTGAACTTGTACATTTGGTGGATTTATTATCGAGGTGTGTTTTAATCTCCCATTTAGTTTACATTAATTTCCATGCACCACAGCACCTTATTAATAAGAAGCTGGTCAGTGAGAGCGTCTTAGTTTCTAGCCTCGAGTCGGTTGCTCGACTGGCTCAGAATTCGGACGCTGTTACTTAAAGATGTGACTATTCTAGATCCAGTCTATTGGCAATCGTTGCGAGTATACTAAGCGTTGTTCGAACAACCGCTAGACGTGCCGGATTGACAGACGTTTCTAACTCGTCTTGACCCTGTAACACCATGACGTCAAACTACACAATAGGCAATATAAACAGTCAGAAACTAATAAAACTAGTACACTCACTGTATCGCCATGTAAAAAGGTACGTAAATATGCAGAGTTAATCGCACATCTATGTGATACTTTGAATAGCCCTAGAAATCATACTTTAGTTGAAACCTCCCACACAAGTAGTAAGGAGAAGACCTGGTACTGGTAGTAGTAAGCAACTGTTGTTCATGAATTGAGACGCCGGATTCATTGATGTACAACAGTATTAGAGGAATCACGGCCTGTCATCGGCTGATCTCATCAGCACATGCAATATCATAAACTGTATGTTAATTCGTGGAATACGGAACAGATGAATTGACGAATTACGGAAAGCACAACACTAAGACCGTTCGTCCAATCCTAATATTGTATCTTTGACGCTACATTTGGACTGGTCGTTTTTCAGATCTTCTGTTGTATCAAGGTTTGGATAATCGGTGAATCGAGATTTCCACCACAACCTTCCCGTCTTCTATAAGCCTCCGCATTCAAACTTGCCAATCGTTCTGATCGTCTCGGGGCATCAAAATCTTGCAATACAGGGTGTTCTGCTTCCTCCATGGCCACTTTTTCAGTACTTAGAAACTGGATCGGGTCAGTGTTTCTCCGATGAATGGTGGCATCGTGCAGGTCAGCAATTTCTACAATCGCGCTGCCTAGCTGGCGAGTGGTCAATCCTTTGACAGGTCGCAAATCGTTCCCACGAAAATATAGCACATCCGTTGAATCTACACACTGAAGTGATGCTCTCAGTCTCCCTAATTTAAATAGCACCGCTGGGCTCTCCTTCGTTGTGCAATGGGCTGCGTTCCTGTACTGAAGCAGAAAGTTATCGAGAAACACATCCAGTTCTGTAACTGTTTTAGGATTGGTGGAACTCACAGCACCGTTCATATGTGACGACACTCGATGCGCTCAAGCCACTGTTTCATTTCGGTGAAACAAAATCGTGACCCGTTTTCTGTCACCAGGACCTGCGGGATACCTCCACGAGTGAAACATTTACGAAATGCTTGCTTGGTAAATGCCGTGGAAGGTGAGGTTGTAATAAATACTTCTGATCACCGTGAGTAAGAATCAATTAACACCAGAACGTGATAGTTACCAATAAGTGGTCCACAATAGTCTGCGTGCACCCGTTACCGTGGTAGGTAGCTGTCCGGCCAATGTGTCCAATTCTTCTTCTTTGGCAGTTCATTGCAATGCCCTCGATATCCAAGTTTATCTCCAGCCATCAACACATCTGTCGGGTCAGGGGTTCCATTTTCTCAACGCCCAGGCGACCTTTATGCGAGTCGTCTAATACCGCCATTTGTAGTAGTGGTGGAATGGCCAATGGATCTCTCCGACAGAGCACACCATCGGGTTGTGTTGACAACCCCTCTCGGTTCTCGGATAACACTGTGTTTCTTGATATTTAACGACCAACCTTTGGTCATCGCGGCAATTACCTTGCCATAATAGTATTTAGTTGTCTCGATCAAGTCCTCTCGACTGGAATACCGTGATAAAAATCCGCCTGAGGAATCTGTTTACCAGGACGATGGACGATGTTACAGTTGTATGCTGCTAGAACTAGACTTCACCGCTGTATCATTGCCGCCGATGATTTGGCAGTTGATTTGTGGGGGTCATATATATACTGTAGAACTTGGTGATCAGTAACAATTTTGAATCTAATACTGAGCAAACATTTATGCAGCCTCCTGACAGCCCACTAGACTGCTAACGCCTCCTTTTGTGTTTGTGATATCCTTGCTTAGTCTTATTCAACAAACGTGATATGCAAACGATCGGATATCCCTCCTGTTCCAACACAGCACCATTGCCAACAGTGGATGCATCTGTGATCAGCGTAGTAACTTTAGACATTAAATGGGACTAACATCGGCCTTTTAATCACAAATCGTATCAATTCTCACAGAAGAATTTCGTCCTGTTAAGTCCAAGACCATGTTTCTGCTGACTGAACCGCAAATAGTGGTTGTGCTTTCGTCGAAAGTTTGGGATAAAACGAGAATAATATTGCAAACATCCCATTATTGATCGCAGCTCATCTTGGTCTCTTGGCGATGTAACGGTAACCAAGGCTTTGTACCGGTCAGGGTCCGGCCTGTATCCTTTATCACATATGGTGAAACCAAGAAAACTCAGCTCTCGCACTTGGAACACGCGCTTAGAAGGCTTTATGGCTATGTTCTTATCTCTGAATCATTACAGAAGTGAAAGCAACCTCTTATTATCCTCCTCTGCACTGTCGGCATATATGATTACATCATCTTGATAAGCGCGTACTCCTGGTAAATCGGTAATTACTTCATCAATCGCAGCCTGAAATATCTCAGCTGATACGTGTAATCCAAATGGTAAAAATTGTAGTGAAATAATCCCTAAGGCGTGTTAATCGTAGTGATCGCCTTAGAATCATACTCCAGTGGAATTTGTAAGCATGCGTCTGTCAGGTCCGTTTTAGTAAACACTTTGCTACCGTGCATGGCTTTCATAAAATCCTCGGGCTCTTCAGTTGTTGCTGTGCACTTTCTTTCAGTACTGGATTCAGCGTTAATCTATAGTCACCACATCTCCTGGGTGATTTGCCATCTTCTTTCATAGCCACAATGATTGATGTGGCCCATGCTGATGAGTTAACCTGCGAGATTATGCCGTCTTCCTTCAATCTGTTGAGAGCATCATGCACATATTCTGTCATTACATACAGTATTATTCGGCGCTTTAGAAAAACAGGGTCCCCCTGCACCTCCAGTCTTGCTGGCTCCACTTCCATCCCTCCTGAAAGTTATGAACACTGAGCAATCAGGGTGCGTAACTGGGCTTAATACTCTTCACCCGGACCATTTTTGTCATTAGTATTCAGAGAAAAAGCACAATTGAGCCGTTTTAAAGCTTTTAATCTTAGAATAGATGGACTTCCTTCCAACACCAAGAAGCGCAGTGGAATCAGCCCATTATCAGTAACTACAATCATTACATCAGCTTCACCTAGCAAAGCTAACCGATGACCAGTAAATCTGCGTACTTCCATCGTTGTTGGTCTGACTTCAGCATCAGGGGCCATGCGATCTAGTTGCTACTTTCTGTGTCCACGATGAATTCATACTTACATCCCGATATGAACTTGAGGCATCTATAAATAAATTGCTCAGCCCTGGATTTCATTTGCAACGAATAAACAGCAGTGGACGGTTCTATAGTACTTCTCCCTTTAACTTGACTTAAGTGACATTTCTGATTTCTACATACCTTCTCAATATGACCAAATTTACCGCACAAATGGCATATAACATTACGAAATCGGCAAGATGGTCGTAAGTGTAACTCACCGCACGAGAAACACTTGTTAAATTTCTTTGAACTGGGATTGATGGTGGGTG
>QNGE01006187.1:0-34303 GCA_008508345.1 Paragonimus westermani | reverse complement strand
GATTGACTTCTTATGAACTCTACGGGAATCTGGAAAAGACTAGAATCGCTTTCTGGAGAAAGAAGCTTATTTTTGACTGTCTTACTTTATCGAGTATCTATTTTTGCTTTCACACCTCAAGTTGCTCATGGTTGTCCATTGCTAGCCATTAGTATCGTAGTTCTATTTTTTGTAGAGCGATTCCTTTGCGAAAATATTGCGGCTACGGCTGGATTCGAACCAGCCTAGTTACAGAGAGACGATGAGAGCCTGGAGTTTTCCTATTAAGGATGTACTGCACAGCCAGCACCAAATTCACCGTGACAGGGTCACATATTATGAAGCGTCTCGATGAAAATTTGGGACTTCGGCTAGGTTCGAACCGTCAAGAAGTACCGCACTCCTCTAAGCGATACATGTTCTGCCACCTGAGCTTCGGAATTACGCTGTGTTCGTAACTTTTTATACCTGGGGACATCTTTAGTTTGCTTCAAAACTGTATGAGCTTAGTGTTCATCGAGTAACACTTTTTGGTCCGTGTGTCCTTATCTATCTTAGATTGTAGTAAATTCATGTTCAAACGAGTTGGGCAGAATCAGTCCTCTAACGGTGTCCAATCACAGTTTATGGGCGACGTCAGAGTTATTAGCTTGCTGGCTCGTAATAACCTATACCTAAGAATCGTCTTACATTTTCGTGGATCTTCCGTACCGTTCTTGTCTACCCATAGTTTCCTTTAGGAACACATTTTCCAGTAAGTGTTTTGGCCTCTGCGATTTCTCCAACGCAGCTAGCCTATTCTTCATAACTTACCGTTGTGTTATTCACAGCTTTCAGAGTAGCGATGGTTTGAAGCACAACGTCGACTCGCTGCGAGAACGTTTAACATATGTGCCTGAGACTGATGTGAAAGCGAACCAATGAGGGCATGTTGGATGGGCCCTTTTTGCGTTCTTAGCTCAGATCCTCTCAATTGGAATTCCGCCACCCACTTTTATGAATATCACACTATTTCCTGTCGTCTTCACGGTATCCTACGCTATCTAGGAAGATCGATAAGTTCTTTGGAATGCTTGGAGACTTAACTAATACCTGGAGCGCATTTTTAACAGCCATGGTGCTCTGAGTAAACGGTCTCAACAATGCCAAGTTGGTTTTGGTGCTCTTGCTTTTTGAAAACTTGTTTCATCGCGCCATGTTTGCGCCACTTTACTCACTTAGACTGGTGACCTCTCTGTAACCACCCTCCGTTGTGCACGATATTGTAGTCAGGCACGTACTACACGTGTTACCTATTTGGGAATTGGGGATAGCGTGAGGTAGTTCGTAGAAGCGGTTTGTTTAGAACTTTATGGAACCAATCGCTCACTAGTCTTGCGTATTTTCGTGGTGTTCTGTTACACGTTTTCACAAAGATGTTGTACGTCTTTGATGTACGTGTGCACGCTTATCTGGATGATATTGATTGTGCGAGTTCTTGCGCATACGGGTTGGCTTTACTTGCATGACTTCAGTTCGAGACAGTGTATCAATATCAACAGCAGCTTTTAATCGCATAGCTGCCGGTTGCCATGTGCGTTGATTCCACCCCTTCTTCCTGGGTCCTGGTTACCTGTTAGTTATCAGCTCACACACCACTTTTTCTGCTGCATGAATAAGACCAGCTGAAAACGCGCACGGTCAGATGATGTAATACTGGAGTGTAAATTACATACCTCGAGGAATGTACACCAAAAATAGCAATGTATGGTCCGCATCGTTCATAATTCACTGATTCAGGCACGGACCGTAGCGCACTTCCATTTTTCAACATTACGCTTGTGGCGTACTTGCCTACTGTACGGCAGACCAAAGCAAATTCAATTCGGAATCCACAGCAGAGAATAATGTGTTGGTAGGAAAACAACTGCAAACATTGTAGTTACATAGACTCAATAATGTGACCCCGTACAGACAGTTAAAACCAAATGGAAGTCTAATGCGACGCATGAGGCACACCGAAAATACACAGGTGTTCCACTATGCCCCATCGTAGCCATGGACAGTTCACCGTACCACCATCTCGCTCGATAGCTCGTTGACGTGCTTAACCGAGTTCAGAAATTGCTGTCACTATACTGTGTAAAAGACTTACTTGAGTTCGTTCAATTGTTGTTGTGTCCAGTTTGTATAAAATTTGCTGGTTTTATTTTGGCGACTGATGAGAGTAAATCGAAATGTTAACATCGCGATGTCTTCCTTCTGTTATGACTAGATTTTACTTCAGTTCAGAATATTCAATTGCCTCTTCCTCCTGATTATCTCAAGGATCTCATTTTCTTGTGTACAGAAAATATTAGGTTCGAGTTTGAACGAGTCGCTCTTAGGCAAATTTATGGTGTCGCCATGGACAACTCACTAGGCCGGATGTTTTCTTTGGGATATTTGACAGAAAAAATGTTTGGCAATACTTCCATGACTACTTCATACAAAAGATATACCGATGATATCCTGACTTTTACTGAGAGTGACAAGTTTCTTCCATTTTTTCACCTTACTAAATATGTACATCCAAAATTGCCTGTTACTTATGAAACTAAGTCAAACAGAAGCCTAGCTTCTCCAGACATTTTCCTTACGAGACGTCTTGACGACACTACAGCGGTCGGTGTACCGCAAAGCCACGTAGAGCAGTCAACATCTCTAGCTCCCTAACTTTGCACTCATGGCATACAAGCGCGGTTTAGTTGAAACATTGACAGAGCCCAACGAATTTGCACAGGTGACCGGCTGATACAAGAGAAACATTTTTTTAAACTGCATTACTTGCTAACGGATACCCGGATAAATCTACCTCTGCTCATAGCAAGTAAACGACGGGAAGACCTGCAGTCCACACAGCGGAGAAAAGAAGCATTCATAAAATTACAGTTCAGAGGAGACCATTTGCCTACCATAACACGTCATCAGCTTCATTCAGCTGTGAATCGCACATACCCCACATATAAATCGTGCCTCTTGTCATCAACTCGGGGAATTGGTCGTGGAAACACTAGACTTGAACCTACCTATTCTGTCTCATATGTCGTTTACCAGTTCACTTGCAGTTGCAGTGACAGTTATATCGACAGAGTCAACGCTTGAGCGAACACCTTTCAGAATGGTTGTTTCAACCTCCTGAAAGAACGGACAACCAAAGTTGCAACCGAGCACGAAACTCGGTTTCATCATTTGTAAAGCACATTCCAGAGACAGGTCACAACGTCGACTCAACCAGGTCGTTCACTGTGTTGCCACAGCATACAAACCCTAAAATCCGGTCACCTGTGAAACTGTGTGGTGTGCGCAACAGTTGGTTCACACTGTCCACCTCCCGTGGTAGCGGCCCCTTGATTCAAAATTCACCCTGTTCAACTATTATTGCCATGCGTCCCTGTTACATATTCTGTTCGTATTTGGTATGTGGCTGACGAGATAAATCGAAATGTTAACATCCCGCGACCAGTCTTTTAGCTGTTTTAACAAATGAATGTATCCGGATCACGACAGACGGAAGGTCATCGAAGTAATCTGACATACTAGTGATCCCCGGTCAACAAAACCTATGGCAGTTGTCCAACACATGAGTACGTCTAACGCAAAGAACTGTCAGAATTGCAGTGGAGCAAAGAATGAGCGGGAAGTTTTGCATGCCTATTTTGAACAGTCTGTAACGAAATCTCGGCAACAGGAACACTTAATTGTTTTCCGAGGTACACTATGAGACTGTGCGGCAAAGCCTAACTTCCATTCATTTCGTAGAATGGCACAGACACCTTCTTCTGACTTGCAAACATGCGCACATAAGGCGAAACTCCCCAGACCTTCAAAGCTATACACGAACCCCGTAAAACTCTGCTTCCGAAATGCATATGCAAAGTTAGTTAGGCGTGGTCTGTTGATGCAACAAAGTAAAGCGGAACATGTTCTATTTGGATCGATGAGTGCTCCAATGGCATCGACGACGGTACCTTGTCTGTGAATGCAAAGAAATGTCGGCGGAGAACAGTAGTGGGTATTTAGCCCTATAAAGCATGACAATCCAACACTGCAGACTACTGCGAGCGATCAAAGCGCTTGTATATGGCAGTTAAACACAGATGTCCACGGCTTAACACTAAGAGTACATCAAAGCTGCGCAGGAAACGTAACAAAGTGGTATTTTTTCTTCCATCACTAAGTGGCGGCAACTGATGGATGGCAGTACAACTAATGCACAATGCCAACTCGAAGCTGTCGCGACGTAACCAATGATAATCTCCCCAAAGCTTTCTAACTGACGGGAGTCAGCATATGATCAACTCATCAAGGATGCGGATCAGTGAAATTCTAGTTTAAGAACTGAACATATTAATACCACCAATCAATTTGTTTGTGATAACCCTGACATGAGCGTTTCCACCTCGCGTTAGGTCACAAACAAGCGTGAGCACGCCATAATCGTTGTAAAGAGAATGGATTGGAGCAATTTCTTGATTGGAGAACGCCCAGTCAATCAGAGGTCAAACATTCTGCGACAAACAGTAGTGTGGCCGAACGCTGCCAACCAATCGAAAACAGCGCTCAGTTGCTACATTGAATTCGTTCGCAGAAGGCGATGAGTAAAACAAGTTTACATGTAAGTCCGATTTGAATAAACGAATTTCTCAATGCAAGGTCGTGGAAGGCAATAGCGAACTGATCAGGCAAAACGCAACGTGATTGTTACTCAAAACCAATCATTAAGTCGAACACTGTTGTTTTTCAGTTGAAAGGTACGGTATGTTCAATGAAATGGGATGACTCCGCGACGTTCAGACCCTCACTGTTCTAGTGTCTTTTTCTGACACTAGACAAGTACGCGACAAGCGTAATGTTGAAAAATGGATGTGCGCTACGTTCCGTGCCAGAATCAGTGAATTATGAACAACGCTGTCCATACATTTTCTTTTTGGTGTGCATTCCTCAAAGTATGTAATTTACACTCCAGTATTAAGTTGTGACAAAAGTTTGCCGCGGCCTAATCTCTACTCAAAAGATAGGTGAGACCCCATTGTTATGGTCGACATAATAAAGGGAATTTAAACTTTTGTAAAAAAAATTCTTTTCAACCAAGTCGGCACACAAGCTTGAGAGTGCACAATTGTAAGCACTTGAAACATGCGAATTTTTCCCCTCAGATTGCCACCAATCCCTGGAATCAACCATCCTTCAGCGCAGTCAGCAACGATACGACTGACACCTTCAGACAGACCGTGGGTGCTGTTTGGTAGAGATGTTCGCTTGACACGGTAACTAGCCTCAACCACCACTAATTTACCTCAAGCTAATATTGTCATCCTGGGAAATAAAATAACCATAAGTCAAGGTTTGTTGATGACCACTGACGATATAAGTAGGATGCGGATGTAATTACCAGGTTTTTGTAGTTGTGATTCATGTCAGCGGTTGTGGTTGGTATAATATTCCACTTGGAGATGCTCACTCCCCCCCTATCCCCTCAGCCCTGATTGCGTAATGATGTAGCATCTCGTATGCTCGATGACAACCCGTATGAGCCAGTTGATGACATTCCTTCACAAATGTCGCCCTCAACTCCGCCGTTATGTTCGGAACGTTTATTCCCTCCCGCAGTTGGCGCATCAAAATTCCGGATTTATTCAACTGCAAATCAGATCAGTGAATTCTGAAAGGTTTCAATTCCGGATTCCCCTCGTTTTTTGGTGGTTGTCCTCCCGACAAACGTCGGTCAATCACCGCCCGATTCGCCGTATTCATTCTCTGTACTGCTTGTAACTTTCCGAGGTCACCCTCCAGTTCGATACTGTTAACTCCGATCACGTCCTTGTGGACCTCGCCCAGGTGTTGCGTTTGGGAAAGCAAATCGGGCACACAGTTCTCTCTTACGGTTACACGGCGATTTGTGAAGTCGTACTCCTGTAGTCCTGACACCCAACAAGCCAGCTTTCCTCGGGAGTCCTTCACCGATTTAATTCACTCCAGTGGTTTGTGGTCGGTCTCCACATGGAAACGTCGGTCCAGCAAGTACAGCCTCCATTTTTAAAACACCCATATGACTGCCAAACTTTCCTTCTCTGTCGTTGAATAGTTTCGCTCAGCAGGACTCAGTACGCGACTGGCGTATTCCATAACACCGCCTTCCTGCTTTAGTATCGCTCCGATCCCCACATCACTCGCATCCGTTGCGACAACGAAGCTCTGTCCAGTCACTGGCAATTTCAGAGTCAGCTGTCCCTTCTTTATCAATCGTTGGATCTCGACAAACGCTCGATTGGCTCCCTCTGACCAATGAAATTGGCAGTCCTTCAGAATTTCGTATAAAAGACCCGCGAGGTCATGGAAGTCCTTGATGAAGCGGCTGTAAAATCCAACGTGACCGAAGCAGCTTTCTTTTCGAAGTTGGCACCGGAATACCTCCGATTGTCAGCAGTTTCTCGGGCAGTGGCTGGATCTCCTACTGACCGACCGTGTGACCGAGAAGTACTACCGTTTGTTTCGCCAGTTGAGACTTTGAACTATTGATCCGGAGGCCGGCTTTTTCAATCTTCTGCAGCACCACTGAAACGTGTACTGTTTTGTTTAATTTGTGCTGTAAATGACGACAGTGTTGCTCACTCCCACCAGCACCTTCAGCATCAGTTGTCTGCACGTGAAGGGGGGCGCTTGAGAGTCCGAGCGGCATCCGTTTGAAGTGTTACTGCTTTTCTCCCACTGTGAACGCTATTTTATCTCGGTCCGCTTGTTTGATTGGGATCTGCCAATATCCGGACCGTAAGTTCAACACTGCAAACACCCTGGCGTCCTGCAGCTTGTCGAAACTCTCCGCCACCACTAGGACTGTTACGACTTTATTGATCGTGATCTAGTTGAGCCGCCTGAAATCGACACAAAATCGAAATTTACCGTTAGGCTTCTTGACCAACAAGACGGGAGAATTGAACGGGCTATTGGCCTCCGGATTATTTCTTCCTTCAACATGTCCTTCACTTATCGTTCAGTTTCCGGCTGCAGGTGTATTGGAGATCTTCGGGGGCCCGAAATCGTTTTGATTCGATAGGAATTTCGTGTTCAACCCAGTCACAATAGCCATACGGGTCCTGATCCGTAGTGAACAACTCCTGAAATTTGCGTATCACTTCATTTAGCAACTGTCAAGTTGGCATTACTCTGGGTGCGTTCACTTCAATTTGTCCAAACTGAGTTTTGCGCTTTCTAACTAGTGGAATCGCCCAATACTTCCTTACGAGTTTATCATGCTTCATATCAATAACGGTCTCAACTTGGTCGAGAAAATCTGCCCCCAAGATAGTCTGACGTGCGTCTGGGGCAATGACGAACGGTTTGGCTACGTGATCATCGATCTGAACACCATATCCTACCAGGCCATTAACTTTGAGGGTAAACCCACCGACCGTTCGCACTACTATCACACACGGCTGAACGATCTTTTCTGTCTTCGGCCCAATCAATGAAATCGCGGCTTCAGCGTCAATCAAACAGTACTTCAAGCTACCACTGACTTCCAACCTAGCCTAAACTGTTGTCTTATCAACCGCCCATATTACCGGATCCCCATTCCCAAACAAAGAACAATCGACGAAACGTTTATTAAAGTACGACCTTTTCTTGCCGAGTGGGCAAAGTCTTCGCCAGTGTCCCCGTCTTCCGCATCCGTAAAAGATGTCGCCACGGTTCTTCTTTGTCACCTTCATAGCCGCCACTTCCTGAGTCAACTTTTCTACTGCGCTTCAAAGGTTATTCGGTTCGTTTGCCTCTACCTCGTTGACTGTCGCGGCATTTTCTGCCAACAATTGTCGAGCTGCATCGGCCAATTGTTTCAGCGTCATGGGATGTGCGATGGGAGCAACCCTGAGCTGATTCCGGACTGTTGGTGGAATTCCGTCTAAGAACTGTTCCGTCAGCAGGCGTTTTTCTGAGTCCTGGTCCAAATATAGCAGGGCTCATGACAACGCTGTCCACAGGAACATGGCGTAGACCAGAGCGTCGCCTCCTGGCCCAAACCGGGCGCCTTGAACCGCTTCATTGCCTTCTGGCAGTCGGCGGGGTTGTCGAACTCGGCGATCAGCGTCTCCCCCGCGGCGGCCCACTCCAGCTTCGCAGGGCTCCTTCGCGCCGCATCGAGCACCGCCTTCGCCCTGCTACTGAGAAGCATCCAGAGCCACCAGCTTCACCCGGTCCGCCTTCACTCTGACCGCCTCCACCATTTCTTCGAAGTCCTCCAGAAAACTTTGAACATCCCCGTCCTCACACGGTTGCGGCCACCGGATTTTCATCCTCGTATCCTGGTCATGGCACCAGTTGTTTTGAATCGAGAACGCGAATGGCACGAAGGTTATCTGTTCGCGGAAACCAGTACATGGGTTATGCGTCTCAACTTGACTACGAACAAAAACAATCATTTGCACACAGCATTGGTCTCGGGACGTCCCAGTCGCTATGGATGCCAATGCTCAGTTCATGTAACAAAAGCCATACCATGTGATGCTGCCCTCCATTGATCCTTCCCGTATTTGTACCGCGGCCATTTCCACCCATGCTGTTGCCTCACTATCGAATAGCGGTGGTGCAAGTAGCATAATGCGACCGTCCGTCCTCACTACAATATGACTACGTGCGTGCAAGTAAATGTCTGTGCCAGGATCTGGTGGAAGATCTGCATGCTATTTAGAGATCCGAATAGAAGCTGGACAATGAGATAATGGCTAGTCCGACGGTGCAGCACAACTGCCAAAACATCAAAAAATGTAGGTTGAGAAGTACGAAACTCGTAGATCTGAAAGACTGCTGTGCCGAAATCTCAGAGGTTATTTAACTAAGTGCTACAGCATTCTACACGGTGGCTTGCAGATTGAACGAACATTGTATGCCAGAAAATCTACCGGAGTTTTAGTTGTCAGACGGAACACTTCTCATGACAGTTCATATTACGCGACTAACCAGCGTGCCAATTTATGGTACGGAGAATTCGTCATCGTCAGGATAAGCCTAAGAGGCATTCCAGATCTGTGTTTTAGAGAGACCGTAAAGCTGAGGTATCGACGACCCACACTGTTTGTACGTTATGCCATTAATTAAGCGCAGTTGTAAGAGGTGTTGAAGATATCGTTCTATGCGACCTTCTACTTCAGTGACGTTGTCCACAGTGCCCATTTGCTGAAACTCCGTTCGGTCCTCTAGTCAATAAATAACCTCATGCAACGCATAATTAGTTTTATCCCAACCTGAAAGTAACGTGAATTTTAAAGTGACAACTGTTTGCCGTTTCTACACACCCATTAGTCGCCGGAAGGGTGGCTCTATCAAAAGAGCTGTCTATAGGATATCCACGTGGTCCGGTCAATATATGAACTTAAGTAGTTTCACAACTGTCCATCACAAACGCGCACCAGTGAATACACTATTCACACAAGACAGGATAGTCTTGTGAAGGAATTAGACTTGGTCACGTCTGTACTATAATCTAATGGGTATCCAAAAAGGTTCATAGAAAGGCATACTAGACTGAAACCACCTTCCGAACAGGTGGCCACAGTGAGAAAAAAGACGGTTTATATAGAACTGCTTTTTAAAGGTGATCAGAGCATGCATCAAACGACTCAAAGACTAGTGAATTCTGTTAAACGAACATTTAACGAAGCGGAACTCTGTGTATTAGCTCGGACCCAGAAACTGCCTATCCCTTCAATCAAAGATCAGTCTGTCGGTGCCACCTCACAGTGTGTCTACCAATTTACATGTAATTGTAAAGAAAGTTTCATGGGCAGAACCAAGAGGTGCTTGATCTCCAGAGTGAAGGAACATTTGCCTAAATGGGTGCAGAGCTCTGTATTACAGAAACACGCCAGCAACCAGCGTCCACAGTCGCAAGCGATGTCCTGATCACTGGTCATGGTATCGAACCAGTTTGCGCATTCAGAATCTTGCTATGTCACCCCAATTGAGCATTCTTGTGGTTTGCTGAGGCGGTCGCAATCAATCGACGGAAACCGACCCTGTGTGTTCAGAAACAATTACTCGCAAACTTGACCCTTCCCTGGATTTAGTGACCTTTCCCAACTCACCGATTGGCTACCCACTCTGCCTCCTAAGTGTGTGATACAGAAAATTCGTTTCGTGTCATTGTAAATTTGGTAGTGACGAGTCAATATGAAATGTTTGCATCTACCAGTTTTCGCGTTCTAACGGTTTTGTTCAAACTCTTGTGAAACCGCAGAGGATAAGCTTGACCCCACTCATTCCTATCGTTTCGGCTTCCTGTAGCTCGGATGGTAGACAGTCTGGAAGAACAAGCAGGGGTTTTGCCTACGACTGGAGTGCGCTGACATGATCTGCACTCTGCTAAACCATGAAGCAGCGTCACATTCGCCACCTGCGGGTAGTTATTTTTCTCGGTTATAAAGGTGCATTCCGTTTGGCCGATCGAGTCGCTTAAAGTCAGCATTGCGACGAGCAAACGTGAGGATATGCATTCGTCGCTTCACTTTTATGGTACAGTTCACATTAGAGTCGACGTACATTAATTAGAGGCATTAAGTGGCATCGGGCCCATATAAATGTGTTGTATTTGGCTTGTTTTCAAGGCGTTTCTTTCCATGCCCACTTCGGGTGTATTCAAAGTACGTAGAATTTTCGTTAAACTTTGTCATAAATGAAATATTGTAGAACGGCTTACCGCACTCACAAGATGCCAGCGCGAAAACCCTGATTGGTGGAAAACTGACTGATGTTGCCTACCTTGACATCACACTGCTATTTGATAATTTCCATACAGCATAGTTAATGTTAGGCGGTTTTGTGCGGTTGGCCAGATATTTCTGTATGTGGTTTCAGGTCTCAAGGTTCAAAGCGCCTCTACGAAACTGCCGTGATTGTGTCCATTTACTATTAGATAATGAAGTCATGGGGACTGTAAACCGATTTGTATAATTGGGAAGTTGCAACAATATTACCGGAGGTGTAGAGAATAAAATATACGGTCGTATCTTCAAGGCTAGGATGATACTCGCTAATGCAGAGCATCCTTTGCGAGACGGAGGCATCTCTGTGATGCATAGTCGTCGTGTATATACGGCTACTGCAAGAGCTGTTACTTTACGGTTACGAAACTTGCTCCTTCAGCTCAGAGGACGTGAACTGTTTTCGTGTACTTGACCATCGATATTCGCATTCGATCGTTCTTGTCGACGGGTGTGTAGCGAAGAGAATATGATGCAGGCGTTCAATATCTAGGTAATTGGGCGATACACTAAGAGTGCCATCCAGTTGCCTTCTAGGGCCAGCACTCTGCCGATACCGTGACCGATTGGTGTTAGGTGTGGGATGGACAGATGATGGACTGACGTAGAGGAATGAGAACGCTCACCAAGGGGTTGGCGGGTTTAGGTCGGGCTCATCTTCCAGGATGAAAACCCTTCATGAGATGACGACTAACCGGGCGTAGTGATGTGAATGTGGTCGCTTTTTGGCCGAGTTGTTTATGAAGGAAGTGCACCTAATGGTGTGCGGTGGTGAAGAGACTGTCTTGTTGATACCTTCTTCGTTTCAATGTGTAGACACCTCGACCTAGAATATTTGAGCATAAAAAATTTTGCTCATCAGTTAGGCCCTTTTTTCCTCTGTATCTGTGATGAACAGTACACGTTCACTTTTTACGGCAGGTGGAAGTTCATAGTGAATTGTTTCCGCATGTTCATTACCTTTTGCGATGTTCGGCTGGCGTTCCGCTTTCAATTTTGTCATAGACATCATAAGACGTGTGCGCTGTAAGCATGTCTTGATTAGCTTTGATTGCTTTAGGCTATCTACAACTTTCTGTGATACGTCTTTCTCCTGCTACTCATCCGTGCCTAAATGGGGTGGATCAGCAGCACGGCCGACCAACGCATTTGGCGGTTAGGGATGTATGATGATGAGTACACATTTTTATCCCACTTTTATACACAAAAAGTACCTGATTATAGAATATCTTTCTATCGAATTGAAACGATGCAAGCTCCGAAGGTAGTTGTTATGAACTACATTCCCTGAATCATTTGCTTACTTCTACCAACGCGTTTGATCCACCCACTACTCGGACCATCCAGCTTCCATTCAAACAGAATATCGTTAGAGTTTCTGGAGTAAGGTAACTGCTGGTGACTAACCACTAATTCCGGAGAAACGAATGCTTGAGCCATGGTAGATTACGTCAGAGCTGTTGAAGACATAATTTACCGGGGCGATTAAGCGAACTCGTTGCGTGGACCAGAGATTGTTGCAGAGAACACGGTCAGTCATGAATTTATGTCAGCACTCTCACAGAAGTCAACAATGAAACTGCAATCGTCCGGATATGCCCCAAACCAGCAACGTTCGGTATGCCCAAAACGACGAAGTGTTACACAGTTTGCAATCTTATTTAAAATATGTTGATTGACGGAAAGTCAGTTAGTCACATGCAAATACATTGCTTAGTGGAGTTGTCGAATGTGCGATTAACTGTAATCCATGGTGCTCTACCGTTTACAGCATCAATTTTAGGTTTGCGGCAAAACGATTGATTTTACATTGAACGATTAATCATACACAATGAGTTCCGGCTGTTTTGTCACTTTCTTAAGGTTTCAGAAAATACACGGTAAATCGCTACATGGATAATTTCCATGATTTTCCATTTTGCCTAGTCTGTAATCCGTCACCATTTGAGGTGCCGTGTTCAACGGACTCAACAGTCCGTCATGTGTCAAGGACACAGCCTTGCTCTTTTTTGTCAAATCTATAGATCATACATGTTAGTCATCCTTGTGGTGTCATGACAGAACTGCCAAATTACTGATGTGTATTACGTGTATGTGAATGTGTGATCAAAGTGAGGTTGACTCTAATCCCGTCAACACATTAAAAGAACAACACCCGTTTTGATGGCTATCAATAAATTAAGGTAAGCTGAAGAACAGGGCTGAAAAACATTCCTGACAATCTCTGCTTGGGATTGTTAATGAGACTTTGCCACTCTCAGAAATGACAGATAAAGATATACACTGGTAAACGAAGCGTACAACAGAGGAAAATGACCTATACGTGAAGTAACTTTGGCTAATCATTAATCTACAAATCAGACCACTGAAGCTTCTCCGCAGTATGTGGGTCAGCCCGTCAAGAGCAAGCAATATATCCCCAACAATTGACTCTCATTTTATGGTACAATGACAGATCGAAATTCCGAAGAATACATAATTGCCGTGACCTGGGAAGTAATTACCACAAAATTTCAGTGAAACGGAATCCAGTTTAAACGCTATGCAACGATTTCGATAAACGAAACCCCCTATTATTTAGAGGTGATTACACATTAATAGTTTAAACAAGGACAATATGCTCACTGCTGAACTAGGGTTATTCCAGTAAACTAGCAAAACTATGCTGATCGTCCCACTACTATCCTAGCCAGAGATCCTTTCATACTGCGGAAGTTGTAAACATAAATGGTTCGTGAAATAATTTTCAGACACTTGCGGTCAGACGATTTTCTTTTATTCAACTGGACCATTCGACTAAAATTTTCAGCCTAACTGAACGAATACACCGCGATTCACAATACGTTCGTGTAGATGCGCACAAACTATTTCGAATCGTACGGAACACCGTAAACACTAAAAGTGAGAATAGAGCGACTTCATACGGCAGTGGAGTAGCGGCAGCTCATTTAATGGGAATCAGAAACGGTCTGTGGAGCTAACAGGTGAAGAAAGAGGGGAATCTAGTGGCGTGCGTCATTCGACCTCGCGCCGATCACGCGCTGCGTAGACATGAGTGTGTCTATTATTCGCCAGAATCGTGCAATCCGAATGAAAGCGAGTCAGTCCGTCAAGCCAGTGTTAACGCGTAATGCTAATGATATACAATGAAACATTTCATTAGATTCGTGAGAACCGCAGTCGGCATTGGTCATACGCTTCATTAAAGCCAACAGGTCACAGATCATCTTCCTGTAGTATACATCAACCTCATGGTCCAAGGATGTCTTATTTTATAAAGAAAACAACCCCCCACGCCGGTAGAACATGCCGCATATAAGTTGGATTTTTCCTCGTTTGCAAATCGGCAAATGATATGTGGTTGAAGCGGATTAGCGGTAGAAACGAAGGAAAGAAAAAGACATCACAAAACGACACTAGAAGGCAAAACATGCACGGCGCGATCATAGCATACTGTACTTTTTGGAGCTGGGGTGGGGGGGGCAGGATAGCTTAGAGGTTAGACAAGCGTACCAAATCAATGGCAAATCGCTCTAATCAGGGTGGCTGAAGACCCAGATGTTGCAACTGAGCACTGAGGTTCACACGCTGATCTTTTAACTCAGTCCACTCGCCTTCCATTTCATTGTTCAAGCGTAGCAGAGTGTGATTGACGGCCTTTGCCTCACGAATCAGATAGGCCAAGAGCCGCCGACGATGTGCACCGGAATAGTGCGCCAGTTTCGAGGGCCGACGTCCCGTTGCTACAGCCAAGAGTTGAATGGAGTCGATTCGTCTATTTTTGTGCATTGAAAGATCGGGAAAAGAGAACAAAAATATCAAACTGAGGACGAAAAACAAAACGGTTTTGACAAGTAATCGAGGTTACCGGAAAAATAAATGTAATTTTATGTACACTTGATTTTCCAACAAAACTCTTTTGGAACCGATTTCACTAATTCAAAACATGGATCTCACAGCGGAACAGAGAAAACCCGAACAATACAGAAAAGAGAAATCTAAAGGAACAAGTCAACAATAACCGGATATGCCCAACTCAACAACCTGTAAATTCCAAGGCGGCCAGACAATATTGTGATCGTAAGCTATGATTGTTTTGATCGCTCCTTCAGGCAAGATCGGGTGATGTCACTGCTGACTTAGGAACAACTCATCCATATAACTGGTTAGAAACACCCTCAATTATTATTTGTCTCAACATGTGTTATCAGTAGGACCGGGATCGCCAATATCCACAATATCGCTCGAAATTAAAACATATGCAAATATGTGTGTGTAATACCGCAAAACTTCCTATATGTAATGGAAGAAACACTGACAGATAAATTCTTCATTAGAACAATAAAATTATATTTTTACGGAAATGAAGGCAGTAGGTAAAAACAAAAGATTAAGTAGAATACCACAGATCCATATCAAGTGTTACGAGTCAGATAACGAACAGGCGATACGTCACAAAGTTGACGTCAGAAATTTAAAGGTGGGTAGAAGCTAGTGGTATGATATACAACAACAGTAAACTGTAGAGCCTGTAAGATGCAAATATCTGGATTGAGCGACCAAATGCCGATAGACACAATGATGGTCAGCATCCAATTTAGAGTGGCTGGTCGGAAGTACATAAACCATATGATGATGACCAGATCAGCAGACCGTGTTGTTGATGGATTTGGACAAACCAGTCCCAAGTCAAGCTGAATGGAATTCTGATCAGATTGGGCAGACAAGCTGTCGTCAGACCTATACATTCCGTTATACCACAGCAAGATAGTGGGCACACAACTACGGGTTAATCTGAAATAAGCTCAGTTTTTAGGTCCGATGTCAGCAGTGGGACGCGATGAACTAGCATCATGGAGCTGGGAAAGTGTATAAGCGTTAGATGATGTCAATGATTTATTATCTCTGTGGCGACATCCTTTTTTGTACAGCAGTCATGTTTTTCTTCTGCACCATGCCCATCAGATCTATTGATGTGAATATGATTATGTCCCGAGCAATAAAAAATTCAGGTTAGCCACTATCTTCTAACGCATTAGCGAATGAACATGTGCCTGCAGAACACATTTTCGAGGCTCTGCTGATAAGATATTGAATGGGATTTTTTCAAACATGTACAACTTTATTGATATGATAAAGAAATGCTGGATACAATTGTGCGTCAGCTTCTAGTATGAGCAATGCCTTGTTTTAATATGTATCAACTGAAACCAAAACACATTCCTAAGTGTACGAATCACATGCGACAAATCATGAAGAACTGAAACTCTTGCAATGGTTAGAAAACAGGTCTACATAGCGCACATTGCCGTAGCTTCGGTGATTAACTGTGAGTTACTTCGACTTACCGGAACATAAGAAAATGAATACACCACAGAAATAAAACACCATATTGTGAAAAGGGTTGGCTGATGTATATGTTCTGGGTTAACCAAAACAGCGGAGGAATGAGCAGACTGAGCATTTGGTAGTGGGAGAGGAATGAAAGAGGAAACGTATAACGACTCACTTGTACTTGCCCTTACGCTTCTCACTTAACACTCCACTGACCGAGCGAACGGGACTACTATCATTCGGTTCACCGCTGGAGTTCGTATCGCAGGAACCAGAGTTGCGATCCGAGAAGGTGCGAGAGGACGAAGACAAAGCAGAGTTAGTGGTCGAGTCGAATGAGCCCATATCCGATTCAGAGTCCGCCGAACCACGGTTGTTCACCCGACATGGTGATGGCTGGTCGGTGTTGTTGTTAAGTTCGTCTGGATCAGCAAGTAGCGCCGTCTCACTGTGCTCATCCGGGGATTCGATAACGATCCCCATTGCTCCCGATGCAGTGTCAGCGGCTACGCGTACTCGCTTGGCAGATTCGTCGGATCGATTGTCTCCATTTTGCGACACTGTTGTGCGAGGTGAATACGCAACGAGTTGCAGAGCTCGAAACTGTGGTATCGTTGGTTGTGGTCTCATTGAGCGTCACCGTAAACAGAAAGCTGACTATATCGTACAGTATGTAAACCTGACCACCTCTCCGATAATGTAGAATAAGCGAGTGCTACGACTGTAGCTAGGTGAGTAAACCCAAAATCTATAACTCAAAGCTGTCTCATCACATGATCAGAGAAATGACCGGGAAAACTAACAGTGTGGCCTGCTTCCATCTGGTGGTTGATGGTCAAACGCCTATACAGGTGAGACGGACTTCAATGAGATAAAAAGATGACCAACACGTGCGGGCGTATGAATGTCATCATCATTATGTTAGGAAACTGCACCGTTTTCAGTGCATTATTAAAGGATATGGCAAAGGCTAGATATTCTGTTTTTATCTTACATATCTAGTCGACATCCCACATTGTGACATTTTGGGTGAACGTAAAATAGGTGCGCGAAAACACCATTTATTGGTAAAGCATTGTTCATCGATTACAGTCAGCTTGCTTGTTAATGCCACCTTGAACAAGTTGATATTCTCCAAATCCAAACTAACCAGCGGAGCGAGCGGTAGTGTAGTGGGTTTCCCATTTTTACACTCTCTTCGTGAGCGTGTGCAAAACAGTTGATGTTCGCGTCTCAATTGTGTTTTACTAGGATCCTCGGTCAGTTGATATCAACGAATGCAAAATGATACAGCTAAAGCCTTGTGAAGTAAACGCATAAAATTCAGCCTCAACTTTAATCATCGGTTGCCCTCAGAAATGTTGGACCTTGAAAATCCTTGGTGACGGCGATCATATGATTCAGTGGGTAACTATTCTGAAATACACTCTCAGGTGTTGCGTTTGACTCCCCGGCGTGCTTCGTACTGGTGAAACGCGACTATATCGAAGGATTCCTACAGCATTAAGCTGGTCATCAATGAGACAAAACACCTGCAAAAACAATGACATCACGTTGGGTAATCGATATCGTTACGATAAAGATGTACCCTGTGTGACTAACAGGGTCAAAATGATGACGAATGCAAGAACGGATAACTACTTTGTATTCCAAGGGAAAACAAGGAAGAGAACAAGATGTACTTCGTGATTTCGAACCTTCGGTTACTGGTGACTCAGCTACCAGGACAGTCACCCAATTTTCAGTCTGATGAAGTATCATGTGTCTGATAGACCAAGTGAAGACTATCTATCCCAACTTGACGCATAATACCCGGAAGAAAATGCACGTTTTGAAGATTTGTTTCTTGTATAAACGGTTAGCTCAGATTCATAATCACATACGCGTAATTCTCCGAAACATACCAGAAATTGCTAGCGACTGTAGCTGGACTCCTCGGTTTGTTGACTTGTCTGGCCCTAGATGGTGAGCGTTTTTTTCTCCGGCCCCCCGATTGACGATCCGAAGTTGCAATCGACGTGAGCAATTTCGCTTCTTAACTAGTTTTCGGAGCACGACGCGTGTGTTTGTTTCTATATTACGTTAGCTGACACGAATTCTCAATCCGCACAGTGTGACGTGTAGTAGCAGCGTATGGGAAAATTGTGGCTATTTCAAAGCTATGCTGTGCTAACTGACTACGAAAATGTGGGCAGGCACTTCAACCACTTTCAAAAAAATATACGCATATTCCGGTATGATGAAATACAAAGTTCATATCGCGTTGCTCGCATAACTTGGCCTACTTTATTGATAAAGTTACGAAGCCTATCAGGCAACCGAGTACGGAAATGAGACACATTTTGTTCAGTGAAGACAAACATACTTAGAATTGGGATTCATCCTTTGGGCAACACAGAGTTGACCTGGTGAAACGTGGTTCCCATGTTAGTTACCGGAAAAAAGAATGATGGGACGAATTCGTCCCGTTTAGAATCAGGTGTGCAATACGTCATCCCCATAAATTTTCAACCATCTTCGAATTGGAACAAATTAACCCGATTGTATCCGTCCTTATCGATTAGTCTCAGGGATTCCAAGACAGAGATAGGTTGAACATCATTAACAATCGATCAAAGCTCTCATATTTCCCTGGAATTTTCAGTCAGCCTCTAAAAAACTGCACTTAAGTTTCGCTTTTGTTGGAACTCGTCAACAGGGCATATAAGCGATTCAAAGACTGTCCTGTCAACTAGAAGCGTTTCTCTAATCCAGTTCTGATTTCTTGAAATCCAGTTCCACCATCTAGATACGTTAATCTGCCACGAGTATTTTAGCGCCAGCAATAGGTTCAAAGAAATAAAATGTCGAATCATGAATAAAAAGGGTATGTCCAACGTTCATAGGTGGACCACGACGTAAATTTTTAACCTACGATTCGGATTACCAACCAACCGATCGAAAGTTATACTATTTTTAAAACTCTCAAGCCCTTTGGTGCCATGAAGTATTGCACTCTTGGACAACTTTCCCAACGCCTGATACTTTTTGGGCAACCTCAAAGTCACCGAGATCACCGGTTTGCGATCCTCGTCTGTCAGCATGATCTAAGGTCGCATACACTTCCGGTTCGAAATCAATTCGTAAATGTTCCAAACAGCAATAGGAATTTGGCGATCGGGGTCGGTATTGAACACCGCGGCTATTTGGGCACACTTCCGATTCTTGTCAGAAAACGAGGTAGTGATCCCAACTCGTTCGTTCGCACTCAATCGAGACGTGTTTTGCTAACCAAATGTTCCTATCTCCATTTCCGTCATTCTCAACTGATCACAAGTCTCAGTTAACCAGAGCCGAATTCCACTGTGATTATTAGCTGCGGGATCACTGCAGGTTACGCGTCGATTCAAGTGACGCACACGTTTATCCACACTCCGCCGATATAGCCTAACAAATGCAATTAGCCAAAGCTGAAACAGTTGTCAGGCCGCTGTTCAGCCAAGAAAAACAGGCATCCGACAAAATCCAACACGTCAACAAACTGAAAACCTAGTAGAACAGTCGGCGGAGGGGGGGGCGATCAGCAAATGCATCTCGCATATTTCCGGAAACTGTGAACATGTCAAACGGAAATTGGAAAAACAAACATTATGAGGGTGTTCATGCATGTGTTCTTCCGTAAGTTAAACCGCAGTAGGTGGTTTGCACAAATTATCAAAAGAATGGTTAGTTTTCTTAGTACCGAACACACGAGAAAAGACTGGATACTAATTCACACCCGCAAAGAATGAGCGCAGAAAACGTAGTGCATAGCACCCGATTTTGTCACTTTTGTTGCCATATGTTTTGATTTTTGCTCATTTACTAATTTTCTTCTTTCGGCAGGAAGTCTGCTAAAAGTTCGTATGACAACAGACAAGATTCACGTCACTAACCACGACATTCAGCCTGATTTTTGCTCCTCTTACCTGCAACGCTTAGGATCTGTTGGGCCTTCGTCCGAAAGCCAAATAGAACTGACAGAAGGTAAACATGAGGTCAATTTCTTCATGTCCTTAGACTAAGTCGGGGTTGCTCATAGCACTGGATTTTTTACCGCATTTAGGGGGTACAAACAACAGGTGAAATATCAGGCGTTGAAGAAGCGTGAATACTTAGCGTCCCAAAGGGTTTCATTGAGGAAGTCAAATTGACGCGCACAAAAGGAAGCCGTGTTTCCAAGAAAGGTCGGCGAACTTCTACAATGTTCATGTGACGGTGTTAACACTGACAAGTAATGCACGATGCATCTGCAGCCAGCGCATATATATACATATATATATATATACCACATGATTAAGGCTGTATATTGAAAACGTGCCTCCAGAAACAAACAGTACAGCTTAATTAAGGGAGCGTGGAGAGAATAACGCGGGAAAAGGGAGGTAGGAAGCCGATCCATACAGATTCACTGACTTCTACTCTTCTTCCAATCAGACAGTCTTAACCAAAAGTGTTCATTTTCCTTCGGACCCCAGCCAAGGAGCCTGGGATGACCTACTGAAGCAAGCTTCGATGATAGTGCTTTTGCAGCTAGAGAATGTAAAGGCCATACAAAACTGACGAACCGATGCCTATAACCTAGGACGCTATAGGCTCCCGGTAAGCCTCTATCGCAGCGAATCGGATTCTCTTTCGGATGTTCGCTTCTGTAGGAGGATCAGGGAGCACAAACCATAGAGCGCATCGAAGTCCACACAGTGAAACAGCTTGAGAAGAGGGCCAATCAGATTGTAGTTGACATCAAGTTTCAGTAGTATGAAGGGTGTTTTGAGAACTGACACACATCATGCTTAAAAAATATTACATGTAGTACCTATTCGTGACACGACAGTTATCTTCAGGATGCTGCTCGCTGCCTAGGTATTCGCTAAGGAACCAATATAAATTTCATTATAAATGGCATCAACACAGCAGTAGCTGAACACCAATACACGACGTTCGATACATCTTCGAATCAATCGGTGCACTGTGAGCGATTTTCTAATCGATTGCACTGAGCAGAAGAACGATGTTCCGAATGACGAAAACTGGTATGACCGAAGAAGCGTGAGTGCAAATTCAGGAATTTATTTCGTTGTCCAAGCAAAATTTGTTGAAACCAGGCCGAACCCTCTCCCTCAAGTAAGACACATTAGACCACAAGCGACAGGGTATGAAATTCGAGTCTCTGGCTAGGATTACAAATGCACGCTTAAATATTTGACGAAGATCACGGAAATTGATGAAAAAACATTGATAGCTCACTGAACTGCAACCTTTATGTGAGCATGGAAAACAACGCGATTATCGTTTCTAAGCTTGCCTATCATACGTGCACATTCGAATATCATGACATAAAGTCGACCGTCCGTTGGTATCCAGTCCAGATTCAGATCGCGATTAAGTGCGATGGCCATTTGGCTTCCGTCATCATACTGCCACTAGGAACAATCAAATTTAATGTATATCAATTTGTTTGTCGATTCTTAGTATTCTAAGTTGGCGGGGCCTAAGAGTTACCATTCGACTGAATCACAATTATCACCTCCAGCAATGTAAAAGTGGTTCACACTGAAGTTGACTTAGCACACAACCATGGCAAAAACCATAAACCTTGGTCGAAATCAGAAAACAGGAAGGAGAATTAATTTTTTGCAAAGCCCTCAAGGGTTAAAAGTAAACGTGCAACATGAAGGTACCCACACCACATAGGCAAACAATCTTGTTAAAAACGTGAGTAAGGCGACATATACAAGGCAACGTTCTACACGATTCACAGCATACCTGTTTCAACAGTTAACCATAGAAGAGACATGTCACAAGATACTAACACCCCGCAATAATATGTCTTCCCGTCGTCTTGACCAAATAAACAAACCGAACTCAGTGTTCTAAGAATCATTTGTATGACACCTTTCCGACAGACCGATAAAACGGTGCATATGTATAAAATTGTAAATAACCTAACGATCAAACACAAAAACATATCTTGCTCACCATACGGTTGTTTCCGGTCGATTTCAGTGGGCGTTTTAGATACGTTAGAAGGTGCCACAACAACCAACTTGAGTACAATTTCCTCGGATTCCTCCAGATAGTTAACAGGATCGGTCGAACGTACGTACAGAAAAGTGTTTTTTGCACGTGACATTTCTGTAGATTTACAGTTGGGATAGTTATCCGAAAAATATGATCGAATAATGGTTATACTGGTAATCACCGCGTATTTTTGGGTCATTCGACAGGATAATAGCACAAGTTGGACAAACAAGTACGCACAGGCATACTGTAGAAAGCAAGCAGATTGGGCGCACCGCGAAATAAAATAGGAGTCAAGCACAAAGTGTACGAAAAACGCACGTCAGAGAATAGCAGCTTGAACTTACACGGATATTCCAAACTGGACAGAGGGAGAGAGAATTCAGATTCAGACTCTGGTTGTGCAGCGGGCTGCTGAAAGGCTGGGACGCGTTTAGCGATGTAGGACGCAGTGGCCGAAACAGCATCTTTAATCGACAGACCTTTGTCCCCATGAAGATGAGCTAGATGGGAGGCTAGACAGAACTCAGCCTTGTTCAGGAGCCCGTCTCGATCCAAGTCCGCCAATCGCCTGTATACAAGAATCCATGGAGTCCGAAGGAAAGCAGTGGTGAAAAAAGTTATGATCTGAATAACAAACATTTTAAAAACGATATGCTTATAGCTCACGAACTCCGAAGGGTTTCTGGAACGTAGACTGTTGGAATCAAACAGAGTCGTTTTTATAAGTAGGACTGTGGGGTTAACGTTAGAGCTGATAAAATGCTGTTGGACGGTTTGAAAATTGGAAATGAGCTCTAGAATTGGTGGTTATATCATTCAGTCAGCCAGTCTTATTTCTAACACGCCAACGCTATTCACCGATTGATACCAGATCAATTCCTCAAACATTGAGCGACACGATTCTGTGAAAAATGGAAAACTTTTCAATAAGGTCATAGATGCGATTTATACCAGCAACCAATGACACAATTTTTAAAACTGGAGGTAGCTTCTAAACAAGTTGATCACGTGGTTTTTCGGAAGTCAAGTATTCGTACAGGTGTCCCAGCTTTATCAAGTGAAAACATTACCTACCTGCAGAATTAGATAGGGTATACTGCGACAACTGGTGACAGTATATAAGACTTAGAATTCCTGTGGGGCATCAATTTGGCCTCTGATCATGCGACTGACCGGCTCGCAACTACTCCAAAGACGCAAATGGTAACAGGTGATGTAGCAGGAAGTCACAAGATGCGCAAAAAATTACCAGGCTTTATTATTAGGCTTGCGAAGCTTAACATTAAGAGGAGGATTGCCAGGAATACCTACACAATATTAACTGGAGAGGAGGCAGTTTGGTGTCACAGCACCACTCGATCAATCATTAACCCTGAATGGTTCTTTTGCACCTCTTAATTTCTGACCGATTATTCGGACTGAAAGCTGGCACAAGTTTGTCCACCAAATCTGAGGGCAGACCGGTTTGTTGTGAATGCTCTGAGATGAAGAAAGGATTCCGCCTGATTGGGCGTATGACACAATTGGTTTTGTTTGGCTTTGATCGTATCTATATTGGTAACTACTGTGGTCCTTCAGTAGATGGTTCGACATATGATGGCCAAATCAAAACTGAATGCAATTCTGCACTTTATCAAATGCAACATCGCAACTATAACTACAGAAGGAATCATAGTCGTCGTCTTTGAATATCTACTTAACACTGTAGTACAGTGGGATTATCCCATACGAAAGTGGACCTTAAAAATGTCACCATTTGTAGGACGATATCGTGTGGTTTCAGAAAAAATGAGAGCATGCAATGGGTCTTTTACTGCAAGTGACACAACATTTCCTCAACTGTAAAGCTACTGTTAACCTACAGTAAGGTAAATATGCTGCCAAAGTTCACAACGGACATATGCAGCATAAGTCGTTTACTTGGTGACTTTAGTATATATAAAATGGAAGGCGCCAAAACAAGATTAGCAGCAGTCTATGCCTCACTGTTGATAGGTACACGTTGCAGGCAGATAACCAACTTGTTTGCTTATGTAGACGCGCCAGCTGTAAGAATATTAGTGGGTGAATAGCAAAAACCCGAGGGAGACACTTGATAACTTTAGATACCTATCACGTATGCGTAATGCATATCTTCTGATGAAGGTGAAAAAACGTACGGCGCCCTCGGAACAGTCTAAGCCGCCTGCCACTACACAAGGGTAACTCCAACGAAGTCACTCATTCAAGCTGTAGACACAATTAGTACAAGTGTAAAAGCACACTATGCTGAGAACTGAAACATGTAATGTACAAAATATGGCGACTCCCGTAAAGTTGATTCCAGCAATTTTCCCGAGAAAACAATACATTTATCACAGAACCATTACGATCACTCGCTGGAGACCATGAAGTCATTCAACTGCAGTCCTGTATTTTCTCGGAATATTGGGAGAGAAACATCGGTATTAGTAAGTCAAGCACACTTAGGTAATCGCAATATAGAGCGTCCAATTAGAGAGTTAACAGTAACAGCCTGAACATCCTTTCAGCAAGTGCTGTCATCCTGCTTTTGAGTATCAAGAATGCTCTCTTTATTGCGAACCAAGTTGTGAATGTACCTCCTATCCAGTTCATACCGATCTAACAGTTCACAATGAACAACCTTATTATCGATGTGTATCAGTTATGCCGCCAGCAGATGATGTGAATTCCTTACGATCGCTGTTCGTAACATGCCCATTCAGGCACTCAGCGATACCAATCACGAAGAAGTTTCTTTTCGATAATTCACTCCTGGCGTGGATGCAACAAGAGCAATCAATGAACTACTGGTAAGTGGCTAACTAATCGTTACATAACTATCGTGCTGCTTAGCAGTTGCATCGATTCGTCGGTTTTTATTGAGTATCACAGTGCCGACTATTTGATTACCCATAGTAGAGCAGTAAGTAGTTGAACGCTCCAAAGTGAGCTGAAACAAGTGAGCTGTTCATTCTAATTTCCTTAGCGTGTTTGGTATGCTAATGAATTGTTGGAGAATACAGAGCCTGCTCACAGAAGGTGCATCCCGTTTTTTGCTACGCATGTGCATTATTTTTGTCAAAGTAAACCTCTCAGAGAGATTACCTGAAAGCGGTCGACATCTATTGTCAATTTTCATCTTGGTTATAACCGCATATGCATACGCTTAAAACTTTCCTGAAGCCAATGACTAGTCTGCTTTGCGATCCAGTTGTCTCAGTGGCTCTAGTTTTTTGACCATGTTGTGATGGTATTGCACACCTACGTAAGTTTGGTTATTTCTCGCAGGTTTAATTGAAAACTCAAGCTCCTATGGGTATGCTCGCGCAAAAAATACACCTAGCGATATCATTAGAAAGGTCAACCTGAACGCAATTTACCAGCATGTACTTTGCAAAAAGAGCGCTCGTACCAAAGTGGCCCCAACACAGAAGGGTAGCTTAAGTGATTCAGAAGACTCAAAATCGATGACCAAAAAAGTGGCAAACTAACGAAGAGTTGAACACACGCACAGTCATCTGAGACTGTAAACTCTGACCTGTTCGTGCAGATGTTTCATAATGGTCAATGTGCGGTCACTATTACCATCATAGAATTGTGTTAATGAAAGCAACACAACAAGCTATGCCGATGTATGCTGATGTGGGCAACTCAAACATGCCACTACATGCGTCGAGCTCGCCAAACAGATTTCGTTGGACGAATTATTTACCGATCACGCACACCCTATAAAAAATTAAACGCAACAACCGGTGTCTGACGTCAGGAATGAGGACAGTGACGTCAAAGCTTGAGAGTCAGCAACTTCCTGGCTGTAGGTTAAATAACAGTACTAGTCTGTGACCAAAAAGCACCGCGGGGAAACGCCACAAAGTTGAGATTGTTGTGATGTTTTTCTTTCAGCTGCCTTCTCATTTTTTACTTGACATATCAACGAATGCTTCGTCTGTCGAATTACAGTATGGGAACACGTTGGAACATCCTGTGGCTCAAGGTGATTCTGGAACTGACCTGAGTGCACACAGGAAAACTTCATCTCCACCGGCAGAGGGCTTTGCACAGTTAGATTAAGAGGCTTAACTAGAGCATAGACTCCCACAGCAAATGATCTTTGTGCGGTGTTTCGGCTTACATTACCGCCGACTGAAGTCCGGACACAGTCGAATAAAGATTTCATTACAAGCCAACAAGCACTCTGCGTAATACAAACCGCGTAGGCCTCGTAATACCCTATGGAGGCCTGGATATTCAAATGGGCACATTTAGCGCCAACAGACCTAATGGCAGTTATCATTATTTTTACGAAACAAATCGATCAGACAATGCTGAAGGTCTGTTGCAGCCCTGTGCTGATAACGCTCTTCGTTTTCACCAGCATAACTTTCTGGTGCTCTAATTACAAATTGCCCATGTAACCGTCAACTGTCGATTGAGGAGTTATTTCAAGGACTGCAAACTCAATGAAGTTCACCAGATGTTCCGGCGGGTTGCTACCTTATCAGCAAGCAATCAGTGCCTGTGAGAAAATGGTGGCCCCAGCTTAATATCCCCCTCAGTAAACAAATTATAGACAAGTTGGGCGCATTCGTGTGAAATATTCCGTTTAGTGTCACAGTTCGTTCAGCTGTAAAACGATCAGTTTCAGTTAGCGGAAGAACAATTGTGGAAGGAAAGGGCAGCTGAGACAGGATTGCGAGACCTGATGAACGCCATGTGCTAATAAGATACAATAGATTGCTGCTGAACAGCGAACCAATTAACAGTTTACATCATATGGTACACTGGGTTAAGCCCTTTCAGCAGCGATTCAGCTGGTCACCAAAGAGAGAGAGAGAGTCACTCTCACTGTCCCAAAACCAGTGGATATTTCCATGCGGCCCGGAACAAGTCCCCCGCGAGATAAGGTTAGTGAAACTTCACGAGGCATTCGGTCCGGACGAAATTCCTCCAACTATCCAGAGCGGACAGCCCAATCCCAACACAAACGCGGGTTATGGAATTCGTCTCGAGAGTCTGGGAATTGATGGACGGTGTTCTCAAGTGCAAAACAGACCAAAGTGATGTGTGTTAAGCACCGAGAAATTGGCGCAGATCCAATCATGTCAAAAATGCCTGCTGCCACGGTGTTTCATCCACCAACCGGACATTAAATGCACGAAAAGCGAGCTGACTTACTTCTCGGAAGTAGCCTCATTAACCACAATTTAGACCGTCACCCACATGAAAAACTGGGAACTACTGCCTTCTAAGTCGTCCAGGAGGGTTTGGATGCAGTTGTTAGAGACACACCTTGAGATTTCCTAGTAAGGGAGGAGGTGCTTTAAATTTGTATTGATACTTATAGCTCGAAGAGGGTTGAGGCTTACACAGGCTCGTCGCCAACTGACAGCAGCGCGAAAAAAGTGCAACAGGACTGATAAACCACATTTTTATCCAATCTCGCATTACATATCGCCGTAGAAAAAAGTTTGATCCATTGACAGCACGGATGCCACAGTCCTCATTAGCGATGGAACACAAGTGCCTCAGAGTCCCAGACATATTACAGAGTTGGTACCAAACCCACATCAAAGTAGACGACAACGCTAAAATCGTGTGCATAGTGAAAGTAACAAAACTTTCCTTTTTGCTCGCCTGCTATCACCGAACATCTTGTCCTCAATGCATGTGTCGTTCACGCATTCTTGTCATCAACTACGTTGGTATTCAGTCCGTGTTGAGAATAATGCACAATAATAGATATACGTGGCTTCCATTTTCCGCGGATGATGGGAAGGGCGTTGTGAACAAAACAACAACAATGTTTGCGCGAGATTTCGGCTAGTTGGTGAACAGGTTGCTCATAAATAGAAGTGCTCTGTGGATCAGCTTCTAGGATATAATTATCTGCTTCAATGTCTCGTCAATCGGCAGTCTGTGCGTTTGCATCACGTGTGCGGGGTAACGACTATCGTTCAATGTGAAGAACGGCGTTGAGAAAATATATTCTGTATGGTTCCCAAAGATTTTGATCGGCAGATTTTGTACATTTTAGGCGTATCTGTGGCCCTAAACCAAATAATCAAAGCCGACGATCTCCGGTCGTGTGGTAAAAGCTTACTTCTGAAAACCTATGAGATGCGGAGAAATGTGCACAAAAGATAGATTGTGCAAAGAATCGTTTCTGACTCCTGACCTATCGGTCACAAACGGAAGTTTACAAATATACCTATATTTCCTATCTGGCTAACGTTGTCATTCGTATTCCCTCCAACTAGTCTCCCAACACTTGGTTGTCTTTACAAACTAGACCTAGAGGGTCTTACTCTACTAATCTTTTGTTAAGTCAAATCGGAGATGTGCCTTACACATCTCGAAAAGTGGAAGCTGAGATATGAGTGTAGTAATAAGTTCCACAACTGCGAAAAGCAAATGAGTTGCAGTGATCGAATTAACCGTGGGGTTACAACTATGGGTGACTATCCGCTCAGCGGACCTTGGCCAACTGTGTAAAAAGATTTGCATTCGGGAAGCAGAAGGTTCCACTCCTTGGGGTTTACACTGGTTAGAGAAAGTGCTTGTAGATGAAGCCATGAGTGGAGCACCGCAAGTGACTCGCAGTGATGTGTGTGTGTATGCGCTATTTGGCGCACAGAACCGTACACTAGTCAATCCGGACAAGGATGCCGCCGAACGAATTCCTTGAAATCAAGCTGCAAATGTGTTCGTGCACACCGAATGTATAAAATGACTTCGAATGAGCATTCAATGGAACAATTTGAACGGAAACTTCACAGCCTACAGAAATTATATAGCAGAAGCTTATACGTGAACCAATGGAGAGAAAAAACGGGATAAAATTGTGTGCACCTACCAAATTTGCTGCAACTCCTCAGATGATATGCCAAACTGAGCGATAAATAATTGCTCGATGTCCACAAACGTTAACAACGGGTCGTTTAATTCCGTTTGAGAGGGTGGAAACATGTTTTCAAACTGTGATGCGTATTCGGCCTCTTTCTTCGGATGTAGTGTAAAAAGAGCAAGCCACTTTTGATGATGTTCCTGATTAGTATCGGTATTTACTTGCGTGGTTGAATTCATCCCAGGTGTAAGCCGCATTCTACCAGATGACCGAAATTTTGTACTGAAGGACCGGTATTGGCGATCTGAGTCTTCCGGTGAATCGTCGTCACTCGACGATGTGGTCCTACGCCTTCGTTGGTTGCCTAGTCAACGTAGAGTAGAGTGGAACAGTGAGGACCATTGAAGTCACTTCGGGCCTCAGTTAGAAAAACTGAGAGAATAAATTATTAGAAAATTTTACGACTTGAAGGTAGAAGGATAAGCGGCAATCTGGGTGTCTCTCACTCAAGAGAACACATTAACCAAGTGTACGAAACATGGCCGCCACAATTTACCCGTTTCGATAGGCGAATCAAAAGCATAGAACTGAAGCGATTCCTAAAACTAACATGACGAGGTTCCGCGTAGACCCTTGACCAAAACAGGTTGCAATGATAACTAGTGTAACCGCTGTACTTGTGTGCTACTGCACTCTGCTGAGAGGGTGGGCAGAAATAACTATGCACCATATATATACACTATATACATGCATTATATTTATATTTATATATATATATATATATACTATGACCTGGCTAGCTAAAACGTCTACCAGCGAGTGGCATGTCACTAACGCGTACCAATCTAATGAATACGTCAGATCATCGGTGCTTTCACAACGTTTAACTGCGTTTGATCGCATATAGAACACGATCCCAGAAAAGGATAGTTAGATACACATGATACGTACCAAGCAGTTACAGTGAAATCAACGATGTAACTACTGAGGTAAACTTGTCACACACACACACACACACACACACACACAGTGTACATCAACCGTATTTCACTCTCTGTTGAACCGCTCCAAACAAGATGTAGTGCCTCGGATTACGGAACAGTACAGGAACACGTGTGTGTGTGTGTTATATGATAAACATAACCATGCCAGCTCGCTTGCATACTTCGTCGGCACACTGTAGTTAGGGCGATCCATGTGCAGAGGTTCATTCGATTCAGCACATCGATCTACACTTTTAGAGTAGCGTAAATGCAGAGGGCGGACGGAAGAGGTATAGGAACAATCTAGTCCCGGGGAAATACGATCAATCAATGCACGTTCATTAGAAGACAAAGGTGATTTTGGCGAAAAGTCTGTTTTCGGTTACTCATCATCGGGCCAATTACATAACATTTTATACCAAGGCACATACACATATACAAGGCACATCCTAATCTCAACTTTACACTTGAGGCCGAGAAAGATAGACAAATATCCTTTCTGGATGTGGCACTGAATCGTCGTACAGATGGTTCACTTCAGAGGGGTATTCACAGGAAGGGGACTTGGAACGGCCAGTATACTCATTTTTTCAGTTACGTACCGCTCAGACAGAAGAGAAACCTCGTTCGTAGTTTAACACACAGAGCTATGAGGATATGTACTGATGACATGATTGAAACAGAAATGGTCTTTTTACGGCGGATACTCGCAGAGAACTCTTATCCTGTAAAATTCGTGGATAAACATATGGAACTGACAGAACCAAAAGTTAAGCTCCTATCTGCGGAAAAGAAGTCCGTTTACATGACGCTAGCTTACAAAGGCGAGGCCTTGGCCGAATTGGTGACTCGCAGAATACGTAACGCAATTGAAAAGACCTACAATGCGGCACAACTGCGAATCACATTCGGATCAAACCCGGTAGTCCACGTACAACTCAAAGATACGTTGCCTAAATGTGTGACTTCATTTTGTGTTTACTCCTTCAAATGCTCCTGTGGAGCAAGTTACGTCGGTCGCACAACCAGGCGCCTTTCTCAGAGGATACGTGAGCACCACCCCACTTGGCTAGCTAAGGGCGAGGTGAAGTCCATTTCGAGTGCAATTCTGGCGCACCTTGTAGACACAGGGCACCAAATCTCCCCAGAAGTGGCTTTCCAGCCCATTTACCGCCTGCCCAGCCGTCAATCTAGAGGAGTCAAATTTCGTATTCTGGCCACCGCGGAAGCGATCGGAATCCGGTTGCGCAATCCACAGTTGTGCGCTCAGAAGAAATTTGTTCAGACCCTACGGTTACCATGGCCCCCCATTACCCACTTGACAACTCCCGAGGTCAATTTTGTTACTTAATTGTCGTCCAATTCACAACCGTTTGATGTAGTTATGTGAATAATTGCTCTTGATTTCTTCTCGCTTGACAACCATGATGGTATAAAATGTTATGTAATTGGCCCGATGATGAATAACCGAAAACAGACTGTTCGCCAAAATTACCTTTGTCTTCTAATGAACTCATGGGTCTGTTCGAATCGTTCAATGCACGTTCGTTTAGTAATCAAATCAACGAATCGACACAAGACAAAGCAAGCTGAGTTAGTCAGTCACTCGCCAACATAACAATAAGAGATCACAACGGTGAGTTGACGCTAGAAAGCCAAACAATGGAGTCTCTGTTAAAACAAGCTCACTGCCGACGTAGACAAACTAAAGAAACGACCGAGCAATACCAAACAGCTAGTAGAGCGCTTGAGGCGCTGAGACATGCCGTGTCTGTCGCTGGTTCGAATCCAGCCGAGGCCCTGACTTTTCACAGTTAGGTCACATCTAAAATAAACAGACAGTGGACCGAAAATACCAGTTCCTAATTTACTTGACTCATATAAGAATATTCAGGTCGGAGTGAAATATTGTTGTTCCTAGTTTTTGATATGGAGATAGAGGAGAGAAAAAATCGATCAACATGATATAAAAGGACTGGCCCAACAACATTCACCGCTGCGTTGCCAGAGTTTATGGATACACTTAAATTGAAGTAGCCTACGGAACTATGGAGTTCCTGATGTTACTCGTTTCTATCCGGAGTCAGAAGACTTTCCAAAATTCCGTGGGTGACACCGCGCGAAGAGAGCACATCACATTGACGTTTGGGCGAATGAAGACCCCGCGGACCAAGTATGGAACGCTATTACTGGGAAAGAAAAGCTAAAGGCATGGATGCCTTCAGTTGTTCCAACGAGGCTGTCTTGCCGGAGAGACCATGGACCAAAATTTGGTTGTTCAGAAAGAACCGGCCACATAAGGTGAGGTGGTATAGGCGAAAAGTGCTTATTGACCAAAGTTCACTAGTTTTGCGTATGTTGTCGTTCTCCAGGTGAACGTGCCCAGTAAACCTCGACTACACAACCCATGATAGGAACGGCAGATACCCAAGTCTGTAGCTATTAACCTATTCGTGAGTTACTGGTGACGTATATCTCATACTCAGTGGAGTCTGCAGAAAGCACAGATGTTAAGAGCGTCTACAGGAAATGGGCAGGAACTGAGGCTCCTCAAGATCCCAGATGGCATCACGATTCTCGTAAGTGTTCTTAACATATGTACTTATCTACGGGCTTCACTGGCTCTGAAATGAACCGTGCACATGAATCGCAAATATGGTACTAATCGTATTTCTGACCATACTCTGACGAGAAAACCTCATCTGTAAAATTGGAATGAAACAAAGCTACTATTAACGCGTGAGTAATTGTAACAAAGAAGCCATCAATAAAAGACTGATAACTGGAACGCTATTAAATTACCTGAATGTAGTTCAATGTGTCTGTCAGAACCCATGAAGTGACTGAGGTCGGTTTTTTCAAGAGCGCTTGACTCCTTTCTTAAATATGGGAATTGATATAATGTGATCCAAATGCAGAGGCGTTTGCCATTGTCCACATAAATTGAAACAAAAGAGTGAATCCTCCAATGATGCTTTCACATCTTCTTTTAAAACTTCCGACGCGAGGTCCTCGAGGCCAACAGCCTCGTGTATCCACGTGCCGATGTTCAACGGCGGACCTCAGGTTTGGTAAAAGGTCCTGAGTTCATCAACCAAGCACTACATTACACGCTTGTGCCAAACCTAGTAGCAGTAGGTCAGTTAAATAATTCCCCATTGTTCTGTTCAGCAGTCTAACCTTCTACGCTTTTGAATGAGCATACCATCCCGATCGATTTTTTGGGACCAATGCTACTATGGATAAATATAAAGAAACAGCTAGCGTTCCTTAACGCAAAAGCTGTTTCCATTTCTTTAGTTTTCCCAGTTGGACAGACTTCACGTTCAACAATCGGGCTAAGTGTCAGCTCCATATCGATATCCCCTTTGAACTTGTTATATGGATATTCATGGTGAAAACGATGTATAAAATCCAAAAGCTCCAGTGATTTTTCTAGCTGACAGTGTTCGTTCAACGATTGGATGCACGATTTCCAAAACTAGTACTGAACGAAAATTGTCTACGTTCGGTGCACAGCCGGTGCAACAGCCGCCTACCGTTAGCTGAGCGATGTGATGTCAACCCAATCCAGCCAGTTAAACGAAACTCGACTTCACTAAGGTGACCAACCTGGAAGTTCATATACCCGACAAAAATGACTCCCAGAGTTATGCATCCACCTAAAGAGAACATCTATTTCCGAGTAAGAGCCGTCCTTGACAGCGATGTCACCGCAGTTCGACAAAGTGCGGGCAGATGCTATGAGAAGACTTCCAGCGATTCAGTGTACAGAATTGGCCTTAACGGAACCCGCCAAACGGAGCCTACTGCTAACGAGAGTTTAATATGCAAGTGCGGCTATGGCTAAAGACCACCTATTATAACAGTCGCTAACTCATATGAAGTGTACAAAGTGTCCAGTAGACGCTGGGGTGATATCGGTTCGATCCGTTGCTTATTGTTTTAGTGCATATTCATTAAAAATGCGGGAAGTGTCGAATTTCAATGAGTCTAACGTCTCCATGAGAGCAGCCTATTGAAATATTTGTTTCAGAGTGAGAACACTGGAGGTACCTTTAGTGACTCGCAGACTAAGTGTAAACAAGGGACGTGGAAACCCGGAGACTGAGTGATAAAAAACGGAACTTACCGGAACAATTTTATTACGATTAGTCATGTATTTTGGTATTTGGAAGGTTTGCCCAGCCTGACATTTAAGCCACAAGCGTTCTGTCACCAAAAGCGGTGACATCAACAATATGTAAGCGTTTGAGCGTGGAGTGATGAATGCCTGCTTCATATATTACTGATGAGTAGTTGGGGATTTGGTTTGTTTTCAGGTTGACCATCACTCACATTTG